>OZ020170.1:508478-571663 GCA_963971145.1 Sussaba pulchella | reverse complement strand
GGGTACGCGGTTTTAGATGCGTATCCGTTAGCGATACTCGGTTTCAAGATCCCGCCCCTACTACCCGAAGAAAGAGATCTTCGAATCGCAGCCCGATGTCGGTGCAACGAATGCAGAATCACGCGGTGAACGCGCGAAAGAGCTTTGCAACTCGAGAGAAAAAGCACGAACGCGATATTATCGCTTTCCGACGTTTCGAGGTATAGCGCGAGAGCGCGCCAATAGAAAGCTTTCCCTCTTTCTCTGTCCGTATTTGCGATACGATCCGCACGCGCGATTTATCATAAGGCCGGCTCGTCCATTGATAAATTCCGGGCATTCATAACGTACCGGGTTTTAAGGGGGAGGCCCGCCCGGTGCGTAACATTACCTGAGGTGGCGAGCAACGTTTCGCCTTAACGTGTCTCTTTCTCCGGCAACGGTCTCGGTTTTTTTCCCCGTGATTGGCGCACTGCACTTGCAGAAAGACAGCCGATACTCTCCCGTTACTCGCGATATGGAATATCGCGGATTTATATCGAATTATAACGCTTAAACGCTAACGATATTATATTTATGAGGCATTCCATGACAAGTCGATCAAATTCCGGCGGCCATTTTTTAGATCGTTTTCATAATTTTTTATTCGAATGTACTCGTCGAAAAAAACGAGCCCAATTTTTTTCAAATTTTTAAAAAATATATTTTTTGAGATTTTTTTTTTTGAAATAAAAACAATAAAAAAAAAGAATGTCCGTTTTTTTTGCCTGAAAAAATTCACAGAATTCTTATGAATTATAAGGAAATTTTCAATTGCTATTGCGAGATGGAGCTTACAAAATTACCGGAGAAAAAAAATAAAAATCAAAAAATTCGCCAACAAATATTGGTGCTGCATTTGTCACGTATACAATTTTTTGATTTTTTTTTTCTCCGATAGTTTTGAAAGCTCCATCTTTCAATAGCGTTTGAAAATTTTCTTATAATGCATAAGAATTCTGTGAATTTTTTCAGGCGAAAAAAAAACCGAAAAAAGATTTGAAAAACCGATTTCAATGTTTTATTATGTATATTTGAGTAATTAAATAAATTATTCTTCAATTGGTTATTTGAATATTATTTCTTCAATGAATTTTCGTTCCTTCGATCACAAAGACTCTTTTTTCAAGATCATTCGTGAGCTCATAGTTTATTATAGAAGTGTTCTACGTTTCGCGAAATCGAGATCTATTTATACGTCAGATATTTGTATAAACTTTGCGATTATTTAATCAAGCCTTGTCTCCAACGTTATCAGAATTGTCGTCGTCGTGAACCAAAGGGACATTCGATTCTCTTTCATTTACGTCTCCGTTGTGGTACTTCGCGTTATCGCTTATTCTTCAACATTAAATTTCATTGGTCAACACGATGCGAAATTTATTTATTTATACGATCGGTCTTCTCGCATCAACTCCCGATGACTCTGAAACGTTCGAGACATTCGACGAAGGTTGCAATCATAGCGAAGAGGTTGATTAGGAAGAATCAAACTTCGTTCGATCGTCAATTAAATAATTCAAAATCTTATGATATTCAATTAATTGAACAATAATAAACATACTAATGAATAATTAGAGATATTGATAATTACGAATTATTATTACAAGAATAATAAAATTATTCATGTAATAATGATAATAATAATAATTATTACAAGCATAATAAAATTATTCGTGTAATAATGATAATAATAATTATTATTACAAGCATAATAAAATTATTCGAGTAATAATGATAATAATAATTATTATTACAAGAATAATAAGATTATTCATTTAATAAAGATAATAATAATAATTATTACAAGAATAATAAAATGATTCGTGTAATAATGATAATAATAATTATTATTACAAGAATAATAAAATTATTCGAGTAATAATGATAATAATAATAATTATTACAAGAATAATAAAATTATTCGTGTAATGATGATAATAATAATAATTATTACAAGAATAATAAAATTATTCGTGTAATAATGATAATAATAATTATTATTACAAGAATAATAAAATTATTCGTGTAGTAATGATAATAATAATTATTATTACAAGAATAACAAAATTATTCGTGTAATAATGATAATAATAATAATAAGAATAATAAAATTATTCGTACAATAATAATCCAATTCTCATTCTAATAATTAATATCAATTCTTTCTCCATAAATTTTATTCACACCAACAATAAAATCATGCAGCAATGTCGGAATCAAAGATTGAAGACGAAAATAATGGCGATAACAATAATTCGTCGCATTACGTCGAAGAATCTCAACAAAATGTAAGCAGTTGCGTGTAAATTCGATTGTCGACGAGTAAAGACTACGCGAGTCGGAATTTCGCGGGGTTTAGAGGGGTCGAGGAGGGCCGAAGAGTTTGTCGGGGTCGCGGGTATGAACGTACTCCGTGCGCGCTATCCGAAGACCGTTGGGCGAGTCGAGACTGCGCGATCTAATCGCTTTAATGAGACAATTTGGTGATCGTTCACGACGATAAAACGGTTTGTTTTGTCTGATGTTCTTGCGCGCGGTATTATATGTATATATATGAATATATATCACTTTAAAACGTCGTCCGTTCGTTCGTAGCTGCGTTTTCCATCAGCTACACGAGCTCATTCACACTCGTTTGGTATATTATCATTCGCAATAAATGAAACTGCTCGTAATTTACCGAAGCTTAATTCGTTACGCGTTAAAACGTCGTTGCGTGAGATCTTTAGGTCCATGAAGCCGGCAGCCTCCTGGGAAATCACGCGGAATTAGCCTATAGTTTTCTTCCAAACATTTTATGAGAATAGAATCGATTTTTTAAATGAAACAAAATCGACGTGCGAGTTTGATGACAATTGTTTTATGTTACTTGTTCGAGATGTAATGAATAATTTATTTTATTATGATTGTTCTTACGTAGAAATTGTAAGAGCGTTGAAAGGGGGGTTAGGTCCGGAGATTCACTGTCACCCCCTTAATTTTCAATATTTTGGAATAAAAATTTCAGAAAATATTGTTTAAATGTTGTATTATTATATGAAAATTGATTGAACAAATTTACATCATTTGTATCGCCAGAAAAAAATTTTAAAAACATGCTTCTTGTTCGCCGAATTAACCTTACCCCCCCCTTAAATAAAACGAGTCGCAGTGCTCTTCGAGTGAACCGTAAGAAAACGGGATCGGTCTTTGAAGAGATGAGAATGCTTTCCCCGAAAAATTCCAGAAGTCCGCGTTTGACCCTAAACGTGTCGGCCATGTGCTACGAGCTGTAGTCCTCAGCTCCCTACGCCCTACCCTCCCCACGTTTTACCTCCCTCGGTCTCTCTTTTCTCTTCTCGCTCTTGAAGTTGCTCTCGGAACTCGATATAGCATTTCTTTCCGAGTTCCCCGGCGATCTGAACAAGAATAGAAAGTTTTCGAGGCCGAAACACAGCCAAGGTATAACACGTGCAACTACCGATTCGTCGATTTTTCGAATCCAAACGCGTAACAATGGCGAAAAAAAAACATTGATTGCAAAGCACGTCTTGAGCAAGTGCATCTCATCGATGGAATGTGAGATAGGGAAATTTTCAGATAGAGAAATAGTTGTATAGAAAATTCTCCGCCAATCTTTCTTCACCCTAATGAGCCGTTGACTCAAAAAAACCTTCACTCGTCTATTCTCGAGCCCAGGAGAGAAGCCTTAAGGCCAATTGTCACGATGAATTGGCAGAATTTCGCTTTCCCAAAATCGTTTCTCGGAAAGACCGAGAAGAAAATTGATCGGAGATCGATGCTGCCGTCTGACTACCCGTCGAGACAACCCGTAGCACGTACTGTACAAAGATATCGATATATCACGAGAGCCCGAGACTTCCGACAGGTATTACAGACTCGCAAAGTTTCGAGAAAGGGTCAGCTATCTCGGAAAATCTGTGTTTCTCCCTTTTTTCTCCGCCGTCCAAGCAGATTTTTCTTTCCTCTTTTTTTTCTCCAACCGATCACGTGCGCGATATGAGATTGTGTCTGACTAGAAAATCTTACGGACGAGTTTTGAAAACTGCTTTTCCTCGAAACTGAGCCCAGACGAAAATTCAATGCGTCCCAGGTTCTGCAACTCCCCGAGAGTCAAACGAGAAACAGTCAACCGTTGAAAATCTGTCAACGACTTTTTCGTGTTAAATCCGGAAGTTTCGAACAAGAACGGTTGTTTTAAACGATTCGTGCGAGAGAGGCGCGAACGGTGGGCGACCATAAGTTTCCCAGACTCCCTCGGATCCACGGTCGTGGATGCTGCGCGCGCGGTTCTCGCATAAAATCTCATAAACCCGTCTTGTCCAAACAAATAACGAGCAGTGGAGTTCGTGTCGCGTCGGTGTGGATGCTGCGGGGGAATTCAACGCTCTGATAATCACCGCCACGGAGATGAAGATGAAGAAGCCGAGAATGAAAGATCAAGAATACGAGAGAATTGTGCGAACGAGGATCGAAATTTATCGTTTTTATTCAATATTGAATCTTTTTTCTTTTTTATATTGATAAATTAAAATCAGTTGTGACCCGTACAAGAAAATATTTCCACATACTACATGAAAAATATTTAGTTCTCATTTTTTCCCCAAATTCTACGCTAAAAACAGTTCTTCAAAAAATCCAAATCGAAAAATCGATCGTTCCGCATCTCATGTATAAATTTTGATCGTCGTATATTCCTCGAGTTCTCGCACGAGAAATGTACACATGCGGGTTTGTAAGCCGTAGCAAGTGCAGAAGCTCGTAATCGTCGCGTACTCAACCCTTGTACAATAATCGCCGTCTCGTCTATAAGCTCCAATAAATATCAATGAGGAGGCTTTAACACACCGTTCGCCACAGTGTGTAACGAGTTATATCAATTGCACGACGTCCGGGATCTTAGCTCTCGGCATCCGTTCGGTCGGTGAAACATGAAAGCTTCGAGGACAGATATATGAGCTATATGAAAATTTTAACGAGACGATATTGGGTGTGTAACGAAATGTATCCGTCTGTTCGCGATCAGCCTCGAAACGGAATCGTACGCCACGACCGAGCTTTCGTACAACGATCTGTCAATTGTCATTGGCAAAGAGAGAATTAATATTCGAAAAAAATTGATACGAGATTAGATTCGATCGGATATTGTTTGTTAACGCATTATATACGTATGTAGTTAGGAAATACAATGACAAAAACAGACTCTAGATGAAGAGAAATATTTTCAGAAAATAATCATCACAAGAGAAACGTTGATGTTTCTTTCTAAATTAATTTTTAAACCGTCGGAGCATTTACAAACACGGATGAATATTGTCCGCACGCGTTAGCCAAGATCTCGGAGTTTGACGAGTGAAAGATCGTACGTGCACATCAACGACTCGAGGCAACCCCGAGTCAATGCTCTTCAAGCAACGCCGCGAAAACTCGAAGCAAGGGAAATTTGTTTCTCGAACAGTGCGAGCCTTATTCCGGCACTTATTCCCCCGTCTTAATCTTCGCGAAGCTTCATGATGAGGATGACCAGCAGGCCATCGAGTTCACGCAACCATCTTGTGCAACGACCGAATCCGAGCGTTCTATTAATACTTTTGATTTTTTAACCCACGTTGAGTCAACGACTCACCGAATAATGCTTAAACGAAAGAGGAAAAAAAAATCAGAGTGCTCGAAGAAGGGTTTCAGGAAGTGAAGGTTTATTGATGAAATGCGAGATGGAAAAGGGTTTTGTTTTTTCAAGGGAAAATCTTCTGAGAATGATTGAAGTTTTATCTGAAATTTCTCTGAATTTTAATCATAACGAAAATAATTATTATTTCAATTATAATTAAATATGTTCAATGGTTCATTATTACTACACTGAATAATTGCTTAGGCTTCCCCATCGACTGTTTTTGACCTTATCGAGACCGAATCTGTATTATTACCAAAAAAAAACCGTTCGTTCTCGAGTGTCTTCCATAAAAATGCGTAAAATAGTACATTATGACACTAGTACGAAAATAGTACATTATGACACTAGTACGAAAATTTTTTTTTCTAACGAGTGTGATTTTGCAGAACGAACCGAAGGCGAGTGTTGCAATCACACGAGTCCAGAAAACGTTTTTCGTACGAGTATCGTACGAATTTTCATGTCTCAAGGTGCGCAAATGCGGTTTTACGCTCACTTCGTTCGCGTCAAACCGCACTTTTTACGCGCAGCGCGTCAAAAACGTTTTTATAATACGCGTACGGTCGATGCACCTCCACTGGTGTACAAAGTCGACTAGACAGGGCAAACTAATGGCTCTTAACGCCAGGGTGAGAACTAAATCCAGCAAGCCGCACCGCCGGATTACCCTTTTTTTCATGGGTCAGGCGAGCGAGAAATGGCGGTGGGAGGTGGAGGGAGGGATGAAATAAGGAAAGAAGAACACCGATGTGTGTCCAGAGAAGGCAAAGCCAGGTTGGATGTCGAAGCGGAGGCAAGTCTCGCTGCATTCGAACGTACGTAAGAGACAGAACCTCCCCCCCCCTCTCCTCCCTACTGCATGGTACACAGAGACTCGCTCGGATGCTGGGGATATGCGTGGTGCCCGGCTGGGGCGTGCATGCGATTATCTCTTGGTAACTCAATCTCTCCTCACGAAACGTGCGCCCGGCGGGCGCTCTTCTCCTCACATCGACGATGCCAATACTTACACACACAAAAAATAACCTCTGCATACGTCCGCTTTGGAATAAGTCCCGTATATCAAATAAGTCCTGTACGAACCCCAAAAATGTTGTTTCGCTCGCGATCTTTGTTCGAAATACGAATGGTTTGCGTCAAATGTATATTAAGGTATTGCGAGTTAAATAAGGAAGTAATTTTCCTCCACGGTCTTAAATGTATGGGGATTTTTTTTTTCACTCCGTTTTGACTTTATAGACTTATTTTTCGCAGGAATCGAATTATGTGAGTTTAAGGTGAAATTAAAGCGTGATTTCCGTTGAGTTGTGAAATAATTTCATCATTTTTTTTTAAATTTGTGGATACAAAAATAATAAAGATGATACTTTTTATCGTTGTTATCAGCATCAATATTTTTTCTTCTTTTCGAGACTCTTTGATAATAAATCATTGGATGTTTTTGCGCTGGAATGTCGATAAATAATGAGTTTTGAGACGTTGCCGTAACGGGATTATGACGGTAATATCTTTAGAAGTGTTTACAACGAGATCAACACCTCGTCGGTGTCTATGCGATAGGCTCTCAGTTGTCAATTATCAACAGCGGTGATAAAAACGAAGTCGTGAAGAAAGAATGGCGGTGTATCGCCATAGTCGTTGATGGAGCTGCTATACTCGGCTATCGGGGTTCGATACGTCTCGCCACGGGATACCGGCTGAGTCTCGGCATCGAAAAACGTCTTCATACACTCGACTTTCTCACTTCCTTCGTAAGAGCAATCTTCGCCGCAGGTGCGAGAAACTCGGCGCCGTTCTCTCTCGGTCGAAAAACGATCGTGGAAGAAAAGCCACGCGAACGAAGATCTCGGACAAACATCGAATCTTGTTTTGACGTTCATGAATTTTTTCCGCTTCGATAAATAATATTTATTATCGTTTTAAATCTTGTGTGTTTAGCAAAATCCGTGATGGAGTGGAGGAGGAATTTTTTTTTAGTCTTACTAGTTCAATTTTGGGGGAAAAAGTGTTCGATCGTTCCAAAATGATGAATTTTTCGGTTTTTCCGAATTATTTCTTTCTCACCAAGAATTTTATTTCCTTCGAAATCACCTCCGAATATTTCTCGAAAAATCAGTCCCAACATTTTCCCAAAAATTTTAATCGATGAAAAAAAAATATATTCACCTGCGTCGAACGTTAAAATATTACATTATGATACTAGTACGAAAAAATGTTTGCAGCACGAGCCAAAGGTGAGTATTGCAATCACACGAGCCAAGAAAACGTTTTTCGTACGAGTATCCTATACATTTTTATGTCACAAGGTGTGTAAACGCGGTTTAAAGCGAACGAAGTGAGCGTAAAACCGCATTTTTACGTACAGCGTGTCATAAAAATGTTTTTAAATACCGAATCGTATCTATATAATCTTTATAATCGGTATTTGTACCTCGTGTGTGTGCGTACGAGGAGAGGACGTGACTGGTACCGATATTGCGGCTCAGTACAGATCCTGGTCCAGCTACAACGAAGCCCACGAAGACGAAGTTCGCCCGGAGAGTCGAGCGAGATCACGAAAAATCATGCCAAGGAAGAATCCTCCCGGATAACTCGCGGCTGAGAGTCCTCGCCGTGCGATCATGCATCATCCGACCTGGACAGCGGGCAACGCCGCAACAGCAACTGCCCCAACTCCACCAACAGCAGCAGCTGCAGCGTTGCCTCCTCCGCATCCTCGAGAATATTTCCTTCGCAAACTTCTTCAACCCTTTAAACCCCGCGATATAAACCTTCGTCGTATTCATCGCGTTTCAAGTTTATATCGTACGTTTCTTCACGCTCGAACCTTCTTTCCACGTGGGTTTAACATGTAACCGACTTCTTATTCCATCTCGTCGTGGGTTGCTAGCACGTTTTGCAATGTAGAAGAATACAACCGCGGTATTTTCGTAAGCCATACATTTTGCGGGCAGCGAGAGTGAGAGAGTTAGACGTCTTCCATTTATTTCTTTCTCTTCGGTTATTTTTTTTTTTTTACGAGGCTCGAGTTCCGACTGGCCCTAAGGGTCATCCGGGGGAGTTTCGACTCGCGGTTGTACTCGATATATATATTTTTCGTTTCTTTTTCGTAATATATTTATAAAGTCGTGTATTCGTTTCGAGTCCGTGGCTCGAGTAATTCTTATTTTCCTTTGTTTCAAACGTTCGAACACTTTTTCACGTGGAATGCGCGATATTGTGCCGTCAGTTAAATGTCAATGAATGACAAATAGTGTATGATAATAAATCAATAAAATAAATTGGTTATTCTATGAGTTGCGGATGAAAAAACTCATGAAAAAATAAAGTAAATTGAGATTTCATTGTTGAACTTTGAATTGCCGTAGATCGTTTGGATGTGGATTTTGATAGAACGATCGTATAAACGAGAATGAAATAGAGTTTGGCGTGGTTGTTGGGACAGATGGCTTAGCCGCTTGTAGTCCTTACCGCCACGAAGCGTGCTGAAGAGACGAAGCGATCGAGCGAGTGTCTGCAGACAACGTCGCGACTCGCCCGAACGCTCGGAGATTCTCCTCGTTCTCTCTCTCTCTCTCCTTTTCTCGGTCCCGAAGCGTTCGAGGATAATTTAGTAATTACGGCCAGATGCTTGCCCCGCGGGCAAAACCCTCCACCTCCGCGCAAACTTCGCTCCGAGTAATAATCGTCCGGCAACTGACGGACGGTCTACCTTTTCCACACGCGAATCGTCTACACGTGGAAGTCCGATCTACGAATCCAACGAAACACGCGCTACTACGAGATAAACGCGTCATCTTCTGGACTCACTTAAGGGAATACCCTCGATTAAGTCAATTAACAAACAGAAAATTATGAAAATTTTCAGAGATGTCGGAACACCGACAAAAATGACTCAGTTAAAATTTCGTAATCCTTGGTTGACTATGAAAGAAGATATTAATAATTTCATTTTGATATTAATGTTTCATTTTTTTCATCAATTTTTCGATAGATTCAAAATTCAACGTTTTGCTTAATTAATCGATCGTCAATCGCCAGATAATTAAAAGGTCATTTAGAAAACGATGATCTTGATTCGAAATTTACAAAATATTTCCGAAAAAAAAATTAATAACGAATCTAAAAGATCACGAATACATCAAGATCGAATAAGAAGATCGTGCATACATCAAACCCCAATAAATACGAGATTGAATTATCGCCGTTGACTCTTTCGCAACGTTTGTGTGTACTCAATTCCCTGAAACATCAAAAGTGCCTCGGTTATAAGATTTCGAATAAACCGAGGACGTTTCGGTTCGAAAGGTCCAGCGAAAAAAAAAAAGAAAAGAAGATAAACCGTGAATCCGATGGATGTTTGGGCTCCCGGACTTCTACGTCCACGGCAGCCCAGGCGTGGTTGAGGTATTAGCATTAGCTCCAGCATCCGAAGGCATTAATCAGGATTAAACGGGCCGGTTGCCGCGTCACCGGTCCATGCCCGTATCTCGTATCCGTCGCTTCCTCTCAATCTTCCAACTTTTTGGATGAATTACCGCCAAGATTTTCGCTCTCGGCGAAATCTTTTGCGTTTTGTCTCGGCTTCTCGGACTCTCACCGACCGAAGATTTCGCTTGACGTGAGAAAATCCGCTGGAGAAAACGATGAATATTTATTTCTTCATCCTCGCATCGCTCTAATACCGATCATTCAACATTTCTGGTTACTCGCGAGTTTGTGAGTAGTTACTTTTATTTGTTTTTTTTTTCGCGCTCGTAGTGACGTTCATTTGTCAAAACGCAAAGCCGCGGTTTGATTTTACACCGGCAAGTTCAACGCTCCGATTTGTTTGATTCTTTTTTCTTTGGCTGTTGCGATGGCTATTCGCGAGCAACGACGATTGCTCAGCCCTCGTTCGTCAAAGATTTAAAAACAATTATCACTCTTGCAGGCTCAAAGCTATTCATTGATATCCGCCACAGCTTCTCAATGAGATCAGATCATTTAATTTTCAAATAAAAAAAACATTAATTCAAATAAAATCCTGAACTTCTCTTCAATAAAAATTCTACAATTCTGTTTAAAATAATCCCGAAATATTTCAACTCTCCAATTTCTCGATGAATGGAATATCTCATTACAAATCCGACCCAAAAATACGTTAAAAAAAAATTAATAAAAAACTTAGCGACATCCAAACAAACGGAATATTATATAAACTGCGATATAAAATGGATAATAATTTCTCTTCTTCGTAACTTTATATCGCAATCGCCATTCCGTTATCACAAGCAGACCCCTGAGGGGTTATCGAACGTGCCCTCTTCTCCCCCTTCCCCTTCCGAACCGATGATATTTTACAATAACGTCCGAGTACGAGAAAAATGATTATTCATCGAGCGAGGGAGTTAGTTGACACGCGTGAAAACTTCGTATTCGCACACGGACGATCGTTGGTGTTTGCGCTTCATAAGAAATTCAATGAGGCCACTGTTGGCGCGCGAGTTCATTGATATCGCTCAATTAATAAATTAAAATAACTCCAAAGGCAATTTATTCGCTGTACGACTCCGAGTTCTCTCTTTGATCCATATTTTCCATTCCAATTTCCAGTCGGATGGAAAACCGCAGAAATTAAAAATATATTCTCGCAATGATCGTTTTCGATTTATCGTTCCTTCACCTACGTTTCGACCCACAGACTATAATACGTTTATTGTAGACATTGCGCAGGTCGTTCAGACCCGTAATTTGATATCTCGAACGGTTTTAATTAGTTCGTAAAACTCGTACGAAGAATTCGGTTGAGTGAGGAGAGAGTTAATGGACTTGTGCGGGAGAATGTGAGAGGCGGAGTAAATACGATAATGGGACATACGACCCTATCGCGTGTCCGGCAATGTTGTTTGTCATAACAACGAAGTCTTACGAGACTCGTTCGTGTGTTTGGCTTTGACTTTTCGCAACCGGAAACGTCGTATTTCAAATCCTCTTCGGACAAATAAACAACGCATCGATTACGTATTAAGAAGAAATAATTAATTTTCATATATTTTCGTGGCATCAATATTTTTTTATCGTTTCAATATTGTTTCTACAGTTGAATTCAGTTATTTCTTTTATTTTTTGAAATCGAAACTCCGTCGGTAATCCTAAATTTACGGACACCTGCGGTAATCCGGACCATTAATAGCACGGTGATGTTTTGACGCAGAAAATTGGGCTAAAAAAATATGACCTCGTGCGTACGAGTTCTCACCCACACCTAGTTTTCTTACAGAAGGGAGTCTTGCCCCGCCTTTTTCCAATTTCAGAGATATTCGACTTGAAAGTTTGTTTTGTGCCAATAATGGTCCAGATTACCGGCGGAGGGTAAAGTCAAAAAAAAAAATTCCTCATTCTCTGCAACAATTTCGTTGGGTCAGTGATGCTGTTCGGAGAACGTGTAATGGACCGCGTTAATTGGCACAGAGATTCGCGAGTGTCGGGTCTTCGTGACTTATACCGAAGCCCTTCGAAGGGTCGAAATTGCCGACATGTAAATTCGCGAGGCAAAATTCGCACGCGTATGCGTGAGAGAGATAGAGAGAGAGTGGAGAGAATCGTTCAAAGGGTTTGCGGGGGCCGGAGAAAGAAAGGCGCGAGACAAAAGATAAAAAGAAACCGAGAGAGAAGAAGAAGATGGCGATTCCGAACGCTGTTGGGGTTTCTCAGCGCGATGCCGTAGCCAAATAATTATGATGACGCGTTGACAGCTCGGTCCGGTCGTTGGATGCTGCGTGAGCATGATGCTGGTTCGCGAGTAAGATTCGTTCTATCTCCCGGCACAGCTGCGGCTCTCTTTCGACGCATAAAGCAATATGGCGGTCATCAATCCAACGTTGAGGCCCTCCGCCGATGAAATCCGGCTCTACGGGGTGTCCATTAAAGCTCTCATCGTCGTTCACCTTGTTTCCAAGACTCGACGGAGCGTTTCGACCGACGTTTCTTCGTGTCCTATATTACACGTCCATACGTTAACATTCCTCACCCAACCATTATTCGCCATCCCGGTTTGATCATTCTTCATCCAACGCCGTCTTACGAACTGACAAACTCTCGCGGAAATAATAATCTCATTAGCTACCTGAGCTATTAGTCTCTGACAAAACCTCGTGTACTTCTGGTTTTATCGTTTGTCGAGAGAATATTGTTATATTTGAGGAGCAATGTTTTTCGTGGGATTTTCAATTAATTAAATTGCGATAAAATTATCATTTCAGACACTCAATTAATGTTCATATAATAATTTTTATTAAAAATTATTATATTTTGTAAAATATAATAATTATATATATTTATTTAATTATATAATAATTATTATATTATATTATATATTTATTCTTATTTAATTATATAATAAATATATATTATTATTATATTTT
The DNA here is from genome assembly GCA_963971145.1 of Sussaba pulchella. NCBI lineage: Eukaryota > Metazoa > Arthropoda > Insecta > Hymenoptera > Ichneumonidae > Sussaba > Sussaba pulchella. The sequence goes on along the minus strand of OZ020170.1, from coordinate 558,562 downwards.
ATAAAATAAAAATAATACATTTATAATAATTATTATATTATATTATATAATATATTTATTTTTATTCAATTATATAATAATTATATATATAAATATAATTATTAAATTTTCATAAAAATATAATAATAATTTATATTTTTATAAAAATTATATAAATCCTTAATAATAATTTTTATGGAAAAGTTGACGTGGCTCTTATTTATCCAAAGATAATCATGAGTTGCTTATGCTATATCTAGTAATAATAATATTTGCAATTCAAAAATACATCCAATTGCAACAAAATTTCCATTGATTTTAAGCAATGTATCAATAATTTGTCAAAGACAAATTGTAATTCATTCTTCTTTAAACAAAGAGAATTAACGATGTAAAATAAAATGACATTGAAAGCGTGGAAAGAAAAATTAGTTGTTGCGGCTTTGATTCTCCCCAAAGATTTTTTTAAATAATTTTTTTTTTTCATCTCGCACACACACATAAACATCCGGCGCGTGCATCAGTTGCGCGGCGTTTTCTCACCCCTTCGGCGAGTCCTCTCATTCTCGTTCTACTAGCTCATATCTCTCCTCGTGCTCCTCTTTGGGCCTCGTTGTGCATTTATCTCGCGAAATGAATCGTCGACGATATTTTAACGTCGAAAGTCGACGCTTTGCCAAGGCTCCGGTTACGCTCTCCCCTGTACGATATTTCATTTATATCGGCTCCGGCTTCCTCGCAAGTCCAAGACCTCGCGCGCGCGCGCTCGGCCCGGCAATACCCCGCTTCGTATCTCTTTCTTTCCTCCCCCTCTCGCGCTTTTCGCTCTCTACTCGTCGCGAGAGTGCATAAAAAATCCAGGCTCCGAGCTAAAAAAGGCGAAAAAAAATGCTTTGCGTACACAGCCACGAGCGCACGAGCGCTTCGTCAAGCAACGTGAAATAATCGAGCAGACTCGGAGCTGCGAAAAATCACGAGTCGTTAAAAAAGAAAGAATCGCAAAAAAAGAAACAACACGATAGCGTATAAGATCGTTACAAAGACTTCACCACGAATCGTTGTTTTCCCGAGCCTGAAGAAGTTTCGAGTTAAAGAAAAAATGAAAACGCGAACGTTATCGAGTGAGAAGTCGGCGATATTTGAGTCACAAGGGTTGAAACAGGGTAGTTAAGAGCAAATCGGCAAGGCTCCGACCGTCGTAAGATTCGTGGCGCGACACACCGAGAAATCCACTCCGGCTTCCACGTCCGAAACGTTCCAATTATACCTGAGAAACTCGTGGAAACAGGTTCCACCGTGGAATGTACACATAATTTTCCGTCTACCGCGGCGCCCGTTCGTAGCAGCCAATAAACGAGCGAGTACGATTTTTTATAAGCGCCCGCGCCTTTTTAGCGCCTTTCCGAGAGCTTCTTCTCTTTCATCCTCAGCTCCAGCTCCGACTCGGGTTGACTCACACCGAACCCCTCTTTTCTCGTTCGTTATCTTATATACAGATGATTTTTCCATCTCTTTATCTCACTAACCCGCCGACACAAACGCGGTAACGATAAGAAACCGGGGATCGTTCGGCGCTGCGTTTATATCAGCCTTGCCGACAGTCATTGGCCACAGTTGGTTGATAAATATTAATGTAAGGTGTGAAATATTTTTAATTTAATTTTTTAGCCGTCAACGACGAATCAATCAGTCAACTACGAAGTTTTTTAATAGCGAATCGAATTCCAAACGATCAATTGAAACCTCCAAACCTTATAGGAAGCTCAATGTACGCCAATGACTGGAACTCTCCGTCATGATCCATAGACGGCGATCGATAGATCTAACGAGCTTACGGCCTACGATCGCGCGCATGCGCGTACCGCGCGATCGACGAGCAAACGCGCTCTCACACGTGTGAGATCGTCGCGAAAGATCTATAAACTGTACACGCGCATAAGCTTTGGATTACCACAGGTTGGAAGCTAGGAATCCCCGCGATCGGATATAAAACGAGGATGCTGCGTGCGAGCATAACAAGGAATCTCGGGATTTTACGGCCGTCTCCGAGCCTTTTATTGGACACCATCGAGAATCTAATGGCGCATAAGTTTCACGCGCCGCTCCGTTTCCATCGCCGCGAGGCCCAACCATCTTTTCCAGATCCCGATTAGGTCGTACTACCTCCATTTTCCGAATACCTGTATTTTACACCTTGAATCTTTCACGCAAATCTATTCGACTTATATATATATTTTTTTTCGTTATTTTTTCCACTTTCTTTCGCGATTTCTCGGTTTTACGTTCGATCGCGCCATCTTGGAAGAGTCGGAATGAGACAAAGAGTCGAGTAAAAAAAGGTAACGAAGAAAATTTAACCCCCGGCCTCTGTGGGATGTCGCTTCGCGCGGTCCGAGGATCTCGTTGTCACGTTGTAAATTGTCGGATAGGTACACGAGGTTACCAACACTGTAATACCGGTACACGGAACGACTTACCGCACCGCGATTTAATCAAAATGCCGGTGTAGCGTTAACGCGCGCTTGTATCTCGGTCTCAATTGTCTATATATATACGTTATACATAACCGAGACGTCACGCATGCGTTTTAATGGACTTGTATCCTTAGCACTCGCCGCGTATGGACCAGTAAAACAAAAGGAGCAACGTTTTATGCAAAAAAAAAAATTATTTTCCAAGTACTTTAAAAGCTAAGAAAATACAATTTTATATTATTTCATTATATTTATTGATATTTATTAAGCTTCAGGTCTTGGTACACTGATAAACAATATAGATATATATTTCGAACGGGTTTTTTTTTTGGTCCCCTCGTCGGATCTCTCTCAATTCTCGTGATTCCGTCCTTTTTTTCGATCCTTTCATCTCTATTCGACCAGATCCGTTCGTCGCCGCTGCTGCCCTCTTGTTCTCGCGCGGATGTACTCGATCTCGCTTCATCCTCGCCGTGGTTCCCGTCCGTCCTGCCCTCATCGCGACGCGCTCTCTCTGGGTATCCGAGGTATTTTTGAACCGGTCCACGCTGGGAAGCTGCGCGGCGGTTCTGCCGTTGGTCCTGCCGCTGATGCTGCAGCTTCGGCAGGGCCGTAAGATCTCATCCTCGTTCGACCAAAATCTTCGGCTGTCGCGCATCGCTCGAATATTTTCGATTCGACGATCACAGCCTCGAAGAATCGGCGTTTCATTGAACTTTATCGCGTAATCGAAGGGCGGATGAAAAGTACACACGAATGAAAAATCATCGGTTGATTTTTGAGAATAAATTTATCCCGAAACAATGTCTGAAAGTGATTTTGTTTATTCTCTGGCCTTCTCATGCGCGAGATAAATGACAATGACACCTCGGTTCCTGCAGGAACCGATTCAAACATGTTTAAATCTGTCGGAAAAAAGTTTGGTTCAAAGACAAGGAGATAGATCGAGGTTTCGGCAAAGAGGGGGGAAGGAATATAGAAGCCGCATGCGTTTGCGGGCGCAGACTTGATAAGGCAATCGTCGAATGTGTCCACGGGATAGTCGGCGATCGTAGGAGGCAGTACTAACAACGATCAAAGTGGTACAAAGGAGCGGGCGGCAAGTCCGGACGCGTGAGCGCCGACGATCAAGTTGCAGATGAATTATTGAACGCCGGCATTGATCAAAAGCCCGCGCCGCTTAGCTTGCGACGGTCCGACTCGGCGAAACGAACCCATATTACAACGTAACACATTGCCGGACCTGCGAAGCTGTGTTTCAATCCGCCAGCGAATGTATTTAAAATCCGACCGTTGCTTGTGTCATTAAATATATTTATATACATGCGAATGCGCGTGTTTGCGTAACGAAAAATGCGGTTTATTTCACACAAGGAGAAGAAACGGAGTATGTGCAAAAGCGATCTGAGCAAGTGAGACTTGTTTATGAGAAAAGGATTCTTTTTCAATACATAAGGTTTTAAGGATTGTCGAGAAGTTTAATCCGAACGTTGTGTTTAATAAAACGAAAAGGGGATAACATTTAATTCTCTTTTCCATTCTTAAGTTGGAGCCTTGATGGTTTTCCATAAAAGCAATGAGGGAATCACGAATAATAGCCCAAAGAGAAAACCAAAGATAGAGAAACAGCATACGATAGCTTAAGATTTCGTGACTCCACGATAGTTGCATGCCAAACGTTACACAGAATCCTCCCCGTTTCTTTTTCACCCTTGTGAACCCGAAGAAGCTTCACTTTAAAACCTCCCCTCCCGCGAATCCACGACGCGTATCAAGCGAAAAACGTCGGTTGTTTTGTTACCCGATGATTGTTGACGGGAACGTGTGATTACCTCGTTGATGAGCGATGATTACGAGATCGAGTGGACAACAAAAACCTGGGTTATTTAGGTTCGGCGAACGGTTAACGATCCGCCGGTAATCGTTGCAAAAGAAGCTTCAAAGATAAAACGAGACGGAAGCGGAGAAAGAGAGAGAGATGAAACAGCGAGAAGCACAACGCATCTCGCGCGCGGTTTCCACACTCGAACGAGCGTTCTTTCCCCCCTCTCGGATCCTCGGAAAGAGCAACAGGTGGCTGTTGTATTACGCCTCGGAAAGAAGCCCGTTTCACCCCGGCGGGCATTGCGTCATTAACGCTCGCGCCACTTGCTTGCGAGGTATGAGAAGGGGGGAATTCCCCCCTTCGGTCGCACACCGCACGACGTATAACCTCTCGATCGTTGCTTGGTTGTATAGTAAAACCTGCATCTCGCACCGCCTCATTCGCACCCCGTGTAGACGGTTATACCTTATTCCAATTCACGATGATGGCTATAATAATGGGAGTTTAACTTTTCACAGAGTCTGACAGGTGTCGTCACGACGATTATAGGAAACCGCACGAGACTGTATTTTTCAACCCCTCGTGTGTTGGATAAGAGAGTTTATTTAAAAACTTGATGTATTCCCTAATTTTGGTTAATTGACGTTCAATTGGTCGAATGTCTGTCTGTCTGTCTGACAGAATTGCTCCAGATGTGATCTGGAATAATTTTTTCGAGAAAAGCAAAGTCCTATAAAATCCGACTTTCTCGATGGATTTGGGTTAAAATTAATACCAAACGTTCCATGAGAATTATTCTATTTGTTAAGAACTATTTCGATTGATCGGTAATCAATATTTTTCTTAACATCAAAATCCCGATTCAGGGGAGATATACACCTAGGAGGCCGAAAAAAGGTCATTTTTGCGAATTATTTGTAGGAAAACTATTTAAAATTTCGGATTGGGGTTATGCGAAATGAAAGTTTACATATTCAAGAATATGTTTAATTTTTTTCATCAAAAAATATCAAAAATATATAAAGATATCGCATGTTCCTTGGAGCGCCGTAAAAAAATCTTCTTACACGGTACCCACTGCCGTTTGTTCAAAAATCATCTGAAAAAAAATAATCAAAAAGATTATTAAACTAAATACTATAATCTAGTAGATGTCATAGCCGATTTTGAAAATATCGATTTATGACAAAATGGCGAACGTTTGAACATAAGTAACGATTTTTGGGCCAAATATTAGTTATTATTTTTTTTATAAAAAAAAACTAAGTAACGAAAAAAAAAATCCTATGACATCTACTAGATAATGGTATACAGAATAGGCACACCAAATTTCGAGGCAATCGGTTCATTGATTTTCGAGAAATTTTGGGTACCGATTTGAAAAACGTGGTTTCGAGAAAAACGCGTTTGAAAATTCAGGAATGAATAAATGTTAAGATTTGTCGACTTACATGGAATCATCGATACCAAGCCCATAGTGCAAGTCGTCTACGGTCAACGGAATGTTCATCAAACTTAAAGAAAATGCCACCCAAAAAAAATCGATTTTTTCCGACCATCCAGGTGTATATCTCCCCTTAAATATCTTCGAACCGTCACAAATATTTCTCCGTGCGGAAGCGAATAATATTCTAAAGAAGATCCATCACGTTCGTCTCACTCGTTAATCAACCAATCAATTCCCCGGCAGATCCGCAATTATCGTTGATAAACATTAATTCGTATCGATCCCGTATCGCGTAATTCTCGTTGCAAACTCTCTGGTCGAGTTGCAATTAGAGACACCGAGCGCATAAACAAACAATAACGAAATGAACATCGTATCGAAACCGTCTAATTGTGCATTTATCGTACCATCACGCTACGAGATTACCCCGTCACTGTGGAACGATCAGTGTTTCTACGGTCCGTAAAGGATGAATACACAAAGTGATAGAGTACGAAGTACGTATGCGCATTTACCATTGGGATTATATTCGTGTCGCTACGGGGGTCGAGACCGGACAATCTACCTTCGGCGATAACCCTCACGAATGGACCCGAAGGAACGAACCAAAAAAAAAAAAAAATAACCACAAAACGAAAGAAGAAAATTTTTCGTAGCCCTGCGTACGGAGTTTGTGAATACGTATATTTTTTCAACAGTCACCCGGCGATTATTAATCACGAGAATTCTTTCTCTATCCGCCCCGGACATTTTTTTCCTCACACATATTTAATATTTATACACGAATATACATAATATATATAATATAGACGATTATATAGATACAGATGAGCTTCAAACAACCGGCAGACTTTGGAGATAATATCGATCACGTGCACCGTGTAATTAATTATAAATGCTGACCTTGAAAATCGTCTATCCGAGGTTCGATCGCTAATCTTGTTTCAAACACGTCTCTTTCTCCGGTTATTTTTTTTTTTTTTACTATCTTCAATATCTTCTTTTTTTAACCGCCATCGTCGGTTCGTTGCGTGATGGTTCTATACAAATGCGGTTTGTACCAAGGCGGTCGCGCTTGAAGGATAGTAAGATAAAAGGTTTTTGCACGAGACGTCGGGTTTGACCACCACTGGCTATAATTATGACATCTAATTAGGTTTTTTTTAGCGGTTGGCGAGGTCTGTAAGGTCCACGAAACGGCAACCATTCCGCCTCTAGACTCACACACGTAGCCATTCTCACCGCTATGTTCCTCCGGACAGAGCCAACGTGTCTTTTTTACCCTCACCGGCAATCTCGACTTCTGTTTTCCCGCTCCCAACATTCTTATTATTTTTGTCATATTTTTTACCGGCTTTCTTTTTCCCACCGCAATCCTTTCGAACACGAACGCGCGGTTGCCCTTTTCGTCGTTTCACGACTTTGCTCGCAATCTTCTGACCGGTGAATTCGCGTCTCTGCGTCGTAAACCGAGTAACAAAACCAAGGAAACAAATTAAATGCCATTCATTAAACTTCATTCCCTCGCAATGGTACGCCACGGAATTAAAATCCCTCGTTCCTAATTAAACCAAAAAAAAGAATCAATAGAAATCATCAAAGCCGATAAAATAATTTTTCGAAAAATTGTGCAAGGAAAAATATTACGATTTCTCGAGATCGGTATTACGTCCGAGTCCTAAACCAAATCGTTGTAGGGAAAAAAATGAAGATGTAACGAGCGTATGACTCTCGAGCCGTGGAAGAAGAAGAAAAAGAGATCTCGGAAGTTCGTCGGAGTCCGTAGAAGCATCGTTGAAAACCGTCGGTTCGTTTTCCTTCCCGCAGGATTAGCATTGGAACGTGATAGAGAGTCCTTCCTCTCGTTAGACGCGACGTTATAGAGAAGCCCGCGTTCGAGAGACGTCATTAGGGCACGCCATGTGAAGCACCAGAAGCGGAGAGAAGCATCCGCGGCATCTTCTTGGCCGGCTGCCGCCACGGCAGAAACGTTGGAAGCTGCGGGAGGAGGAGGGAAGGCCCGCGTTCGCATCGAGATCTCGCGATAAAAGGGCCGAAGGGCGAGGCGGAACGCTGGACCGTCTCTGTCCGCTCGTGGAGGCTGGAGAACGCGATTGGTACATATATAGATATATGCTTACGCGAAGACTCGCCGCGAAGATTTCTTCTTGTCTTCTTCTCGCCGTCGTAGCAGCTTGAAGTGAGATAAGGACGAAACGTACGGGATGGAGCGAATGCGGGAACGATTCGAGGGATGCTGGGCGGGGATACACACGGGAGGAAGGTTGAGGACGAAGATGCGAAGGAGAAGACACGCTACGAGACGAAGACCGATTGAGCTGTAGTCGATCTTGCCCTGCCATGTCCGCGAAGAACTCGGCTTCGAATGTCTTGATGTTGTCTCGGCTCACTTGCGGTCCATCTCGGCGTATGGTCTTCGAACCGATTGAGTTTGCTCTCGTTATATATACGAAAAGTCGAAGACTCTCGAGACGCCGATATTTATTTATCCGAATCCCCTTAGGTCCTTTCGAAACCCCGACGTGTTTCCTTCATCGAGATTCCACCGATGGGGTTTCTCGGATTCTCGGGTGATTCGCGAGAGTATTATACCCTGTTATATATATTAGGGTGGGTCAAAAATCGACTATTCTTTTTTTTACTTTATTCTTTGAAAAATAGGTTGCTAGACACCTGTAGAAAACGTGGCGAAGAATTGATGATAGCAAGTGAAATTTATATAACCGACGATTTGGGTTAACGACAATTTAGTTAGGGAGAAATAAAAAATCTAGGGTTTGATATTAATAGACGAATTTGAAAATTCGTATGCAAACGAAACCGTAACTATGTGTTTTATCAAATCTCACAGGGTTTGCGCTGGTGAGTCCAATTTTATCCGACCACTAGACCAGATGTATTTCAAAGTAATACATCATCCCTACCGAGTTTTCGAGATCGTTTCTTCGTCCCTCGTGCAATCATAAATCACAGCCCGGAAGTGACGGTTTTACGTCTAGTTATGGGACCATCGTAGCATGTTTTCATTACACTGTTGGGTCGTAAATGCGAGACCGAATGAATTACAGACGATTTAACGTCGGTTCGGAGGTTTTAGGTACAATTTCCGAGGTCTTATGTGTCATTTCCGTTCATCAGCATTTGTTTCACTGTTACAACGAACTCTGTCTATTTGATATACGTCACAGTTGTAATTAAAATGAATTTAGTCAATAAACAATATTTCATTTTTTGTTTCAGGTAAGTTTCCAGAAATACCGTACTAAATTTACGTCGAGAACAAATCTCCAAAGATGTGAGTTGCATGCTTTAATTTTAAAATAAATTCTAACAAATTAATGACGAATAGAGTAGCTGCCTGTTACACTTTCGAGGGGAATTCTGATGAGGGGGAAGAAACTTGTAGAAAAAAAAAATGGGACAATCGTTTGAATGTTCTCTTAACGAACTCCAAGAATGGGTATGCGATGGGCAATATATATACCCGGTAGACAGACTCGACGCGAGACTTGAGCAATTGGCGTTGATTAATTAGTGACCTCTTGCTCCGTACTTTTGCGGTGAGTCACGAGTTTGTTCGAAACAACGTACGAAGCAATAGGTTTTGAAGAAGCAGCGACGAGACTGATAGATCGGCATATATTAGCAAATCGGCAAAGGCTCCGAATCGGTATTAAAATTTGCGAATATTCATGGACCACCGTCGAAGCTTCGGAATGGCAACGACGAATCAATCGGTACGCCGAACGCGTGCATGGGGAGAAAGTTTAATGAATTTTTGTACAGAAAACCCGAGAAAAATTACCGTGATTTTCCGTGATCGGGGCGAAATCTGTCGTAGCATTGCAATTTGATAGAAAGTCATCTGAAAATTTGTCGAACTGTTTGAGTTAAAAGTGTTGAGCCAAATGCGGAAAAAGTTTGTGACAGCACGGTAAAATTTGACGTGCTATTCTTGACAACTTCTTGATGGATCTTGTAAAAAGAAAACGGGTAACGGTAAAATTTATTTTGCTCATCAATGAAAATACGAAAATACGGAATATTGTAAAATATTCACTCACAATGCTGCAGTGATCACTAGAAAAAAATTTAGGACATGAAAGTCCATTTTACAAAACAGCCTCTCTTAGCCTAACTTTACAGTTTTTTTTCTTGCCACAATCACCCGAACCTATTAGCAATCAAATGACAGACAAGGCAGCGTGGCGCGATAGTCGTCGTCGAACAAAGAAAGAGAGGAATATTCTAGGAGTAGCACAGTGAAAATTCATGGTTAGCACGGTAAAATTTCGTCTTTGTTATATATTTCAAAACAAGACGTCTAAGAATTTTTCTAAGAAACAACGGAAGAAGAAAGGAAGTTCCGGAGTTCTTGAGAATTTTACTGTGCCGTTCGACAAATTTTCCTGTGCTTTCGATTATAAATTGACAAAAGGACGTCAAATAGTTTCGCACGAATATGATTTCTTTACTTCGTTTTCACATAAAAAGGCTCATAAAAGAGGGTCGCACCTCGTTCGTAGAGCCCGGCACGGTAATTTTTCCGGAAATTTTCTCTCCGTGTGTACAAACGTCGACGGGATTATGCGACGACGATACAATCGCGCGTACGAGAATGAGCAACGATTCCGAGTGTTCGCGAATGCGAGAACTTGCACTTGCATCTCAATTATATCGTCGATGGTTTGTGCCCGACGCAGACGCGTGTATTGGTAAAACCGGTGAAATCGTCGAGATCCGAAGACGCGAGAGAATCGACTGTAGCCGATACCGAAGTGGGGGGGCAAACGCATCGGGACACGCCCCTGCTATCGCGGGTAATTGCAGGCCACCAGCATCCAAATTTATAATGTCCCTGCTAACTACCGGCCACTCCTTCGATATTTCGCAAGAAGCGCAAAAAACAACCAAAAAAAATAGAAGAAAAAATCGACGAGACGTCGATGTACGAACGGCAAGATGCGATTTTTCGTCGTGACGTAAATTCTCGCGCAATCGTTTCGTTAAATTTAATTACGTACGATGTGTTCGCGGTCGGTAGAAAGCTCGACCATCGTTGATTTCTTTTTAAATTTCGTCATTCGAAGAAAACGATTGAGATAATTATATTTATTTGCATAAAATGATATCGAGAGAAGCAAATTTAATTCGTACGTTTACAAAAAGACGACATACCGTTTTTTTTTACGTATGACGAAAAATCCTGAAAGATTTATAGTCGTCACGATATTTAATAATTACGTAATAAGATATTTCAGTAAGAAAAATAATTTTTTTGCATCCAACCGTTCGACGATCGATCGAAGATCGCTCGTGATTAAAAAATCCGGATCACCGGGTATACACGAAGCGGGGGATGAATCTTCGTGCACCTGCGTCGTACGAGACGGAGATATAATATCGTTCCCCGAAGCCCATAAATAGAGAACGAAGAAAGGGGTTAAAGAGAGACGAAAAAAAATACAACGAGGTAGAACGATGGTGAATCGAGAGAGGGGCGAACGCGATAGAGCCATAGATCATCGTCGGCGTGGTTCGCCGGGGTCTCGCGGGTCGAATCCGAACCAAGCCCGGGCGCCTCTCGGTGCCCAACGTTGGTTTCTCGAACCGTTCGAGGGCACGATGGTTCGTTTGGTTCGCCTACCGCCTCCGGGGGAGTTTCCGAACCCGAGTTTCGATCCACCGAGAGCTTTCTGTGTATAAAAACCGTCCAGGGCCGCTGCTATCGATCCTCTCGATCGGTCCCATACGCTGTTATTCTCTCCGTGTACACACACACACGTTGCCCTCGAGTCTCCGGGGGCTTACAAGACCCCGAAGAGAGATGGAGAAAACAAGAACGAGAAAAATAAAAATAAAAAATTCCGGAAAGAAACAAAGAGAAATAAAAAGATAGATCGTATGTGGTACAGGTATGTGTCGTGAGCGAGAACCCCTCGATCGTCGTCGTCGTAGTCGTGCATGCTCGCGCGACCGGGTAGTCTCGATCCTTTCGAGATATCGAACATCACATGGACCAGCAGCAGCAGCAGCAGCAGCCAGCAACGAATCTCGCCCTCGACACCCTACCGCCACGTTTCTTGCTGTTTTCACACGTCCGGGTGGTCGAATAAAACGGCTAAAGTGAGAATTAAAAGAAGAGAGAGAGACGGAAAAGAGAGATCAAAGGGAATGGAAATAAGATCCACGTGTTTAACTTTCAGAACCTCTGATAAATAACGTTAATTATTTTTCTATGACGGGAAATATTTAGAATTATTTAGCGTAATTTTTTTTCGACTTTTTAAAATCTTTCTCTCACATTATTGGGATAATTTTTTTTTTTATGAATTGTTTTTAAGGACGTAACCTCGGTACACGGTGAGTCAGAGTGTTTTAGTCTTCCACTTGAGTAACGTAGTATTTAATTTGGCAACACCGCTTTCCTTGCTTTAGTGTACGCGCTCACATACGAGTATAATAGTTATGTGTGAGACGTTGATTTAGTCAGGACTAATATGTTACACATATATTGAAAATATTTTATTAAATGTTGTTGCAAAGTTATAAAATAAATGTTGAAAAAACTAAAACATATAATAATGTGATGTGATGTATTTAAATTGGCGATAGAGTTCAATTCTTAATTCTCTTTCCTTCATTTTTTATATTTTCTTTCCTGTTTTTCTATTATTTCAGAAATAATTGATGCATTATACTTATTAAAGCTTTGTTATAGATATAGAACTTTTCCTTTGAAATACTATGCTTTTATCATTGACTCAATTTAGACATGTTGTTACGGTTTTGAAACTGCTGCAGTTCCGTAACTCGCTTTTGAATGAAGCGCCATAACCTATAACACTGCGGTGTTGCCATGTTTGTGAATTGCTAAAAAAATCTTGTCTCTTTTTGAGCTATTTCTCCTAACAGAAGTGAGCTTTACATGTTTTGGAAAAATGTAAAATGTTTAAAAGACATTCGTTTATACCTCCTACAAATTTTATCAAAATCTATTTGTCAGTTCCAACGTAATAAATAATAAAGTGCGTCAAAATCACCGATTCCCATGAGACTCCATGTCAAGTGCTTCGAAATAAAATTATTAATATCTTCTTTCATAATCAACCAAGGATTACGAAATTTTAACTTCGTCATTTTTGTCGGTGTTCTGACGTCTCTGAAAATTTTGATAATTTTCCGTTTGTTAATTGACTTAATCGAGGGTAATCCCTTCATCGACGATTCATCTCGCAAGTTAGTCATACACTTTCGAGCACGTGGTTACTTATTTTCGCATCGATTTCGACCACATCATCATCAACGTTTTCGTCTTTTTTCCATTTTTTCAATTTCTTCATTCTCTTTGATCCGCGTTCGCGTGCTCGTTTATTCTTCATAAATTTCGTTTTTTCTTCTTCATCGAAGCTCCGTCGGTTAATACGCGGTTTGCAATCGGCGTTGCCAAGTCTACGAGACGCAGGAAGAAGCTAAAAAGGCTCGGGTTTATAAGGACCGGAGAGAACGGTCAAGGCGAAGAGAGAGAGAGAGAGAGAAATCGGAGGACGAAACGCGGGGGCCGTCAAGTCGGTAGCATCCGGGACGATTGGCGGCCTGATTGGTTGCCTGTGTTGAACGTCAGCGTTCACGAACACGAAACGCGCGATCTTAATTCCAGAAGCGTTGTATCTTCAACCCTTCGGATCCTTTTACCCAATACCCCGTATCAAAGCCCTCCCCCTTTCACCCGTTTCATCTTTCTTCACATAAATCTCACGATTGTTCGTTGAGTAACTTATCAAATCGTTAAATTTCATTTTAAAAAAATAATAACGATTCATAATCTATATTTCGAAACTTATCGGCCCTTCGAAATTATCCGTTGTTGCGATCTTTCGGGACGCCATTGTTCTCTCCCGCGTAATCGCATCAAAAAATCTAGTTCCGGAGAGAACAAAAGCTTGCAATAAATTTCGCAGCATCCGAAGGCAATTCTCTTATGCCGGAATAATAAACATGTCCAGCGCCCGAGCTGTCGACTTTTCGTGCTACGAATCCGGCTTGTACTTCAGTCGATGGACCAATGGTTATAAGTAAGCCGTCTCGATTCTCGGTAGACACGCTTCTTTTCTCGGTTACCGGGTAATCGTTCCGTCTGGTATCGTGAGAGAAGTACGTCGGTATTCGCTTCGGAGATACGTCGAATACGGTTATTTGAGAACGGCGCCGTTCGAACTTCCAAACTTCACCGCTTCGGGCGGTTTTTTGTTTTGAAGCACGCGAGCCACCATTTTGCATCTTCAACGGGGCAACAGCGAACCCATGAAGACTTTATTAAAAATATATATTTTAAACATTCGTAGTTTACATAAAATTTATTTAATAATAACTGAAACAGTTAGACTTCATTTTAGAATCATATCAATTTAAATTCATTTTATATTAAAAAAATTAATTTTTTGTGCCCACAGCGGCGCTGGTGTTGAATCATGTGGCATAAATTCGAACTAAAATATCCTAAATATCCAAAAAAAATAATCGCAACTAATAGCCACGTGATTAATCGAGAGCGCTACCCATCGTGTAGAAATTATAAATGAGATGATTAAACGCAACGTCGATCGAAAATGGTAACGAAATATTGTCAAAGGAGTCGAGAAACGCAGAATGTCGTGACGTCGGGACGCGTGGTAGGGGTTAGGTAGGTAGAAATAATGTGTTTGCGTCGCATACGTTCGTGCGACGTATGTCTATATATAGGGTGAAGAATAAGAAGGCTCGCGCGACTGCAGGAGCAAACGAACGAGCAAACTCCGGTCACGCGCGCCGGCTGTAATCACGTCAGCGCGGTACCCAACGCTCTTGATTGGACCGTCCATCGGTCCTCCCGTCTCTCACCGTTCGTTATTTCTCTCTCTCTCTCTCTCTCATCCAAGTTCTTCAGCTCCCGTCCCGACGTTTGCCAGGCGATGCCCGAACGTTTCTCTCGCTTACCCTTCGTGATTTCTCACTTTTCGTCCCTTTCCGCACGATTCCGCTTGTGCCTATCCTCTCCTTCGTGTACGTACGTATATAAATATTTTTTTCCTTCTCCCTCGGCATCCCTAAGCCCTTTCTCTCTTCCTTATACGCGATCCGTTCGAGACCGGTGGAATTTCTCTCCAGCATCTTCCGTCCTTTCTTTATCATCCGTCTTTGTTCAACGACCGGGAAAGACGTCGGCCACAAATGAGGTTGTCGCGTCAGCGCCTGCGTCGAGGGTCCAACTGGACCCCGTGGACCCGAACGAGTTTCTTTCTCTTCTTCGCTCCCTTCGAAACTCTTTGCCCCCGCGAGCGAATCTTTCCTTCGGTCTCGCGTCCGTCTCGCCATCTTTGTTTCTCTCCCTCGAAATCCCTCTATTACCTATATTTCCCTTCTTCCCTGCTCTATCATCTTCACTTTGATTTTTTTAACCCTTAGACTGTGACCTCGGTGCACTCGTGCCTTGGCAAAAGTACCCTCATTGGTAGCTCGGGGAGGGAGGAATCAACCCCGGCCAAATTGTACTGGAAAAAATTGTACAATAGTAGGCTCATATATCCCCAAGTGTTTTCAGTAGAAGAGTATGTTTCTACATAAGGATTTATAAATTAAAACGGAAATTAAGTATTCAAATGTAATTCTTGAACGTAAACACGTGTTTACGAAAATGGAGTGGTCTGATCTAACTCTTGAATGTAATGACTATAAAACTTTCAACACGTGTTAGTAATATAAACACAATGATATTAATATTATTAAATAAATGTTATTTCCATAAATAAATTGATTAAAACATAAGAAAATGTCTACTTGATTGTAAATTTCGTACATTTACGCATTTCGACAAAAACTGATTTTTCATGCTCGAAACTTAAGCATTCCACTTGGTCGTATGGCCATTCAAGTTTTTTTTCTTCAAAGTACAACTTTTGAGCTTTCATTTCCCGCTTGGATCGTTAAAAAATATTGAATTTATCAGAAGTTATGGTGATTTGAAAAAAAAAAAAACATTTTTCACGTTTTCATTCGTTTACTCAATTATACAAAACAAAAAACAAATAAAATCAGCAATATGGTGAATTATTTTTATTCTAGGATAGTTAATGAGTCACCATGAATTTTTTCAGATTTTTCAAAGCATTTTAAAGCACTACAGTCCAAGGGTTAATGTCCCACTTGTTTCAGAACCTCGCCTGCCACCTGTATAAACTAATCAACGACGATCCGCTCGCACATTTGACGATAATTCATAATCAAAATTTGATCGACGTATTAAAAAAAAATATCAAAATTCGTTTCGTAGTTTTGGCGGCAATGCGGTTAAAAACAGGATGAAGCGGTTAATGCTCGCGTGAATAAAGCGAAGCGCGGAAAGGGAATGGATAAAAGAAAGAGATGCAGAAAAGAAACGCTCGGGGGCGATCGTCGGTCCGATCGTCCGAGCAGTGAAGAACGACGGCTATCGTGTGTGTATTTTCAGGTACACCTCTCGCGCGGTAACTCCCTCTCTCTCTCTCTCTCTCTCTCTCTCTGTCTATCCGCCGTGGCGTCTGTTTTCGCGTCCGAGAAGAAGCACCGAAGCTTTCTCGAAAGCAACGGGGCAACGTCGTCGTGAAACGAAGAAACTGGGACCTTTTGCGCGTTCCCTACCGCGCCGTTCTCTCGCTACCGAGTATATTATGCATAAACGCGAGATTGGGGCCCTCATTACCGGCACGCAGCTGCTCCGAGGGCTAATAAGCCGTCACAGCTTCTGTGTAAACGCGCGCCGATGCAAATCCTTCGTTGACCGGGCCCGGGATTGCCCCGAGTTCCTTGCGAAAGATGTTGTGGCGTGTGGAATATACATATATGTAACGTTTCGTTGAGAAATAACGCATTCGGGGCGCAGCATCCAGACCATTGGAAAGAATTGCGAACAGAGCGCAGCGGCACTTATCTTATTTTTCATTCTTCTTCTTCTTCGTTCTCGTGTGTGGCTTTTGGCGAAATGCAGAATTTCGACGCTACCCAAACGTCACGGGATTCTTTTCGTGAAGTCTTTCGAATCTTAAAAATCCGACTAAACTGTACGTGTTGACTTCGATAATACGAATTTCGTGCCGGTTATGGGGAGAGAACGATGTGAAAATGCTGGCGTCTCCGTTATTAACGAAATGATGAAGAAAACAAAAAACGAGATGAACAGTTGCGAAGCTTTGTAAAGATCGGCCGGGAGGATAAACGAAGGCGAAAAGTAGGGTGCCATTACGCACGAAAGAGTTTTGAATTAATTTAATTGAATGGCAAAAGAAATTCGTGATGTTTTTTTTTTGTCAATGGTGGTAGAATTATTACGATGAGTCGCGACGAGCGGGGAGCAGCGAATAAGTTGATTTATACCATTGACCGACGATTGTTAATTATTATTTTTATATAAACAGTGGTACAATGTAAATGGCTGTGGTTTACACCGTTGAGAGAATCTTTGAGTGAGAAGGGATTCAAAAGGCAGGCCGAGCATTACGAAAATAATCCACTAAAAATCAAAAGAAAAAAAAATTAGCTGCAAGTAGAAATTTGCAAAGTGCTTCTTCCGTAATCGCCCGCACTTGAGGGAATGGACGAAGTCCTTTATGAGGATGCTCATGAGTACCTTTTTCTTTATTAATTCTGGCTTCCTCATAAAGGAATTCGTCCATTGGCTCAAGTGCGGAGGATTACGGAGGAAGCACTTTGCAAGTTTCAACTTGCAGCTAGTTTTAATTTGCAGGGGTTGGAACTTAGAAATTTCGAATTGCTCTAGATCTTGATCCGTTCGGCCGATCTCGGCCAAATTTGATTTGTATTATAGCACAGCTACATCCTAAGCTTGCAGTGAATTATGGTTCGATTGGTTGAAGTGAACGACAAATAAAGCGAAAAAGTTGATTTTTTGAAAAATTCAAAAAATCATTAAATCTAAAGTTATTGATGGATTCGGCTCAAATGCAATACCAAATATCCTTGTACCCAACTCTATATGTGAAAAACTATTTAGCCGAATATC
The DNA here is from genome assembly GCA_963971145.1 of Sussaba pulchella. Classification (NCBI taxonomy): domain Eukaryota; kingdom Metazoa; phylum Arthropoda; class Insecta; order Hymenoptera; family Ichneumonidae; genus Sussaba; species Sussaba pulchella. The sequence goes on along the minus strand of OZ020170.1, from coordinate 540,782 downwards.
TCGAAATTTGCGGACGCTAGGGTGGTTACAGAGATTTTTGAAAAAATTCAAAACGCTGTCAAAACCGAGCGAATGCGTCAATAATTGCGAAAATCACAGATTACATAGATATTAGAAGGCCCCACATGTGTGCAAAATTTGAGTACGGTAGCTTGAACCGTTCTCGACTTATGAACGTTTGAATATTGGCGGGTCGTTGCACATACATACACACACACATACATACATCCGGACATTTTCTCCAAACATGTTTTCCGGATGTTTCAGGACATTTCGAACCTATTGACATCAAAATCCCGAAAAAAAAAATGTTCGGACCGTCACAAAGTTTCCTTCATGGAGAAGCAAAATTGTTATTTTATTTTCTTCATCGAGTTAAAACTCATGAAACCGAGGTTGAGAATAGCCGGTTTTCTCGGTACGATGAACCGAGTCGAAAGTAACTTTATTGGGACACCGTGTGTTATCCCACAGGAACGAGCAAGTTAACCGAATTCGTTTAGGTCGGTGTGGCGTGTTTAACGTTTTTCGCTCGTCTCACGGATTTTATACGCGATCTTCTCCGTTCCCGAAACGCACACGCGCGCGCGTTTTATTCCGGATACGTATAAATATACACGAAGATGTTACAGAAGCGGGGCGGAACAGCGGGGGGTGAGGGGGAACACGGGGGCGTGGAAGTCGGTGGTTGTGCGTTATCCGAAAGTTTAGTGGTCGGTGGTGCGGGCGAGTCGCGAAACCGGTAGTAAAGTTATGCGAAGAAAGAGGCGAAACGAGGGAGAGAAGAAGAAGAGCGAACCGAAGGAGGAACGATTCGCTATCCGGACTATCCGAGTATAACCAAGTACCCGGGCGATCTTCAGAGATAAGGGCGGAAAGGTGTAACTTACCGGGGATCGCTTTGGTGTGTGAGTCCACGACCATTGGTTGACCACCATGGCCGCGTACCGTCGCACCGATGTACATAAAATATCGTATTGTATTATCCACTGTGCAAAAATTAAAAAAAAAAAACAATTTGGAAGGGGGAACGAATTATTTCTGTGGCAAGTTGGAAAAACCAAATAAGTCAATTGTTCTGGATTCTTGTAGTTTAGACTATAAGCAACGTTTTGAGACACGAGGATGTGGAAAATTTTCCATACAAGCGGAAATAATCGAGATAGACTTAACCAAATAAAAAAAAAGGGAAGGTTCCATTTACGATCACCCAGACTGAATGTTGCCTTTAAAAAAAAAAAAAAAAATAAGAACCACCAAAATATGCTGCCACATGCCGACCAACTTCTCGAGCACAAAATAAAGACAATGGACTTCTTCCGTCGGTTTACGCTGCGGTCGCGGTTACAGCTCGGTTTCTCGAATTTCTTCACTGCGGTTCGCGACTAAATCTCCGTTAAATTTATCCTTTTTTCATTCGTGTCTTTACATCTGTAATATCGTATTTATCCGGCATTTACGAGAAAATTTATTTGTTGCAGTTTTTTTTAAAATTAAAAATATATATCAAGAAAAATTGTTGAAGAGCGGACAAACGCGATTTGGATGCGGGAATGAGGTTGAACCGCAGCTTTATTTCGCACGAGACACCTTTTTTTCGAGATTACGATCCCGTGGCTGAGTCTCTCGCGCACGCAATTTGCATCGGTCGTAGGTTTTCGGGATTAAAAGACAGGAGCTCGTGTGGAGGGTTGGAAGAAGCGGGGGGGAAGAGGGCGTGGGTTAAGGGGGAAAAAACTCGGCCCTGCGAGGAAGATCGTCGTCGAGTCAGGACGTTAAAACGCGTTTTGCCGAGCCGAGAAGTCTTCGTCTTCGGGTCTTTAGCCATTCGCCAAGGAAAAAGATGCGCTCGAGGGTGCATATAAGTATAAGCGCGGGCCCTCGCCAGGACGTTCGCGAAACTTGGAAGGCTTGCCTATACACAACCGAACGCGACACACGATTCCAACCGATCTTATTATCCCCCCCCCCGTCTTCGTTAAGCGCTTTACCGAAAATTCCAAACTCCTCCAGCCGTCTTCCGCTCGTGTCCACAGGCGAAATACTATCCCGGGTTTCGGAAAAAAAAAAGAAATGATAATTCACGAGACTTGTGGCAAAATTGTAACGAGCTGCAAGAGTTGCAAATTTATTCCCCGGCGTTGAAAAATTTTTTTTTTTTTTTTATCACTTCTGGGTAAAAATTATTGAGTGAGAAAAATTATGTATAGTCCGTATATTGAGGATATATAGAATTGGGCATATATAATTAATGTCGTCGATATTAATTATATATTTACAAAAAATAAATAATAAAATTAAAAAAATAATAATAATAATAATAATAATAATAATATTTAATATAATAATGTAATGTAAAGTAATAATTAATATATAATTAATTATATATATAAATTATCATAAATATTGTAATAATTATTTATATTATATTGTATAAATTATTATAAAATAATGTAAGTAAATTATAAAAATATAATTAATAATTACAATATAATAAATATGTCCAATTTAAAAAAAATCTAAAAACAAATATAATAACGCCAATAATAATAATAATAGATAATTGTTTTTAATATAATACTATAATATATTAAAAAATTATAGATATAATCTAAGTCTGGAATTAGGGATAAATAGGCTATATATGGACTATATATGCCCAATTCCATATATAGTTAATACACTAGACACGCTAATACGCTCCGCTAGTTGATACGCTATAGTTAATAGACTTTAAATTTTTTTTCTGGGATTCCTCGTAGCGATATAAGCTTCGTGCGCTATATTGAGTTCCAATCTAATTGATTACCGAGTTTTCAGCCCTTTTATTTCCCTCCCAACGTATCATTCTCGGAGAAAGAAAAAACAACGCGAGTGCAAATTGATTTCGAACTTGTGGGAACGAAAATGTAGGAAAATTTTTGCCGAATACAAGATTATGGTTAGCGACGTAATTGCTCTATCGTCGAGAATCGCGGTTTTTGCAACGCGATCCGAGCAGGTTCTGGCGGCAAGAGAAACGAACTGCGTGTTATAAAGGGTTTGCACGCTGGATCCACAGCGTGACGGCCAAAGTTGCACGGAACGGAGAAGAGAGCGAGGAGAGGGAAAGGAAGCCGTGAAATTTCGTTCCGGGAATAACGTTACGTGTTACAGGTTCATTTTCTCGTCGTTTCATCCCAGATGATCGACGAAAAAGGCGTAGGGTGAAGAGTTTTGAATTATCGAAATGCAACGGTAACGAATTAAAGTGCGGCGAGCTAAGAAATTGTGTTTAAATCTCGAGGTTCGCAGTTAAATAATATAATTAACACTTGAAAATATTCGGGGAAGAATTAAAAAGAGGACAAATTAGGTACACGACAACGTTGATTTAAAAATGTTTGTATACCATAGGGGATTTAATTAAGAAGGCGTTGTTATAGGGAGTACACTAATTATTTCCGAAATTATCGAACCTAAAAGTTTGAAAAAAATCAGGGAATATAATAACGCCTTCCTTGAAGTTTCCGGCAAAATTATGACTATTATTATGATATAATAATAATAATAATAATAATAATAATAATAATAATAATAATAATAATAATAATAATAATAATAATAATAATAATAATAATAATAATAATAATAATAATAATAATAATAATAATAATAATAATAATAATAATAATAATAATAATAATAATAATAATAATAATAATAATAATAATAATAATAATAATAATAATAATAATAATAATAATAATAATAATAATAATAATAATAATAATAATAATAATAATAATAATAATAATAATAATAATAATAATAATAATAATAATAATAATAATAATATTAATAATAATAATAATAATATTATGATAATGATGACGATGATGATGATGATGATTAAATGATAATTATCATAATAATTATCATAGTTATAATAATTAAATGATAATTATTATAATAATTATCATTTAATCATCATTATTATTATAATCATTATCATTTAATCATCATTCAATGATAATGAATGATAATTATTATAATTATTATAATTATTATCATAATTATAATTATTATAATAATTATCATTTATTCATCATTATCATCCTTATCATTATCTTCTTATTATTATTATTGTTATTATTATTATTATTAATATTATTATTATTATTATTATTATTATTATTATTTTAATCATTATTATTATTGTAAGTCCTAGCCCTCATAAATGTCTTAAACCCGTGTGTGTGTGTGTCAAATGTCTTTCTGTGTAATTATTAAAAATATGCTAGACACTCGCAATTGATCGCCATTTTCTTATCGCAATTTCCGCTATCAAACGAATTATTCCAAGAACTTCGAAGAAACGTCCCGACCCCGGGCCTCGAATAATATACATCTCAAAATATATGAAAAGTACCGTAGGGCATAGTCACGCAACGTAGAAGAATAGCCGAAGGTTCGTTGTAGCTCGTCGTCGTTGGGCGAAACGTGGGAATCGCCACTCGAAAATTCGTCGGACAAAGGGATTGGAACCGTTACGAAGTTGGCGGGCGTTCGGGTGAGCCGATCGGGTCCGTGGCATTACGTTACGGTAACCAGTTTTAGTGGGAGTATAAGATTCGAACCCGAGAAAGAGGCGTACAGTTTCTCCGCTCTTCTCCCGCACCTTAAGACCCGAAGAATTCTCAAGAGCGAGAGAGAGAGAGATCCCGAATTCATCGAAGCACCGGCTCCCGAGGTCCGGGCGTAAGACCATTGCAGCAGCGTTGCAAAAGTTTTTAACCGAGACCAAACCAAGCAACTTTAGAGCCTAGGCGTTTTTTTTTTGTCTTTTTTAAAAAAAATATTTTACCCAATATGTTTTTCAAACTTATTTTTTTGCGAGGTTTATTAGGTTTTGCGAAGAGTTTGGGAGGGATTGCGGTGGGGAAGGACTGGTTTTGCGTACGTGTATGAGGTACGAAGACGAAGACGAGGATGAGAACGTCGAGAGACAGGTGGTCTTCGTAAAAGTGGGTTCTCGATTGAGTCGTCGAACCACGAAATATACCAAAGACCTCTCTGGACAACAATACCTTTATCGAAAGGTCCATGGCGATTTTTTTCCGAGGTCTTCGAACCCCGAAACATCTTTTTCAATTCCCACGTCATCATCCAAATTCTCGTTTCTTTCGGGCATTGACTTTTTTCCTTAAGAAAAGGTTTCTAAAAATGTATTATTATTATTTCGGGCAATAATTCGTCGTGAATTGATACATTTTTCGTCCGACCCCCGTTGAAAACCTTTTTTCGCGCATGTGCTACGGGCGGAAAGTGGCCGTTTCCAGCGCACGCCGCCAGCGGGCGAAAAATATTTTTTCCACCCGCTATTGCCGGTGGAAACTTCACACACGTCGAAATTGCCTACTTTCCGCCCTTGATACAAAATGTACTATTTCGTTGGCAAACAAGAAAATAATATCATCACCCCGAATGTAAAAAACCCTCTTTCACCCAATGAAGATCTCCATCTCTCACCCTAATTTATCAGCCGACATTTCACTACCGCACTTCCATCCGTTTACCTTCGGGTACATAAAACTTTACGCTTATCTTCATCAAAACAAAAACTTCGGTTAAACCGAGTACCGCAATTAACGCAAAAAAAAAATCTTTGAGCAATGATTTTTAATTAAGCAAGTTCGCAATCTCAAAGAGTATTTGGCCGCTTGCACGATCTAGAATGATATAAAGGTAACGTCTCGGTACGTAGAATCAAGATCCGTACAATAATCTCAGGATTGAGATATATATAACGTTGCTGAGGATCCCGAAGTCCTTTATCGCTAAGGAGCAAAGCGGAATCTTAGTCGGTGGTACGCGCGCAACGATATTACATACTTTTGCGTTACGTACACGTACACGTAAACTTGTATGGCTCGTACACAGGTTACTGCTATATACCCAGAGATTTTCAGAACCTGTTATGGTCGTTCCCGAGCGACCAAGGTGGTCTACAATTGAAGTAATAACTCAATTATCCTCTCTGGGGTACGTACCCGCCTATCTCCGTCTTTTACTCTCAAATCTCTCACTCGACTTTCATCTTTCTCGCGCTCACGAGACTTCGCCCTTCACCCCAAGCCTTTTCTCTTCGTTTCGCCCGGCCGCCCTCCCGCTTTAGCCGGGCGCTCTTCCGAGTTATCTTCCTCTCACCCGTTCTCCCACCCTCTTTCTCACTCGCATCCGCGGCCCCGAACCATAATAATCCCTTCGATCCCATCACGATCTTTCCGTCCACATATTATTAGGGCCGCGTGTACACTCCGAAGTTTCGATCTTCGAGAGCTTCGAGAGATCTCGCCCGGCAGCAATAACCATCGTCGTCGACAAACTTATTTCGATCATTCATTTTCGAAGTCTTATATCGTCTATTTTACAAATCATTTGTTTTTTAAGAAGCAACTTAAAAATTCAAGTAGTATAGATTTTCATGAATTATTTTTTTAATTAATAAAATTCGTCTTTGGTCTTTGGTTTCGTTGATTACAATTAAATTCAATTACTTCAAAAAAATTGTGAGCAACAAAAATATGATACAGATTATTAATCAGTATAAAAACTTTTTTCCTACTAATTTTCTACTATCTTAATTACAATTCCACTAATTATTCAATATTGTATCCATCACAAAAATACAAAGGCAAAAACAACAAATGCAACTTTTAGTTTTGTATGAACAAGAAGAAAAGCAAACATAGAATTTTTTATTTTCTCGGAAAATTGATTTAGTATTCCCTTCTGAAATAAATAGAAGAATTTTTGACACCGGCGACGTAAATTTTAATTACGAATATACACTTGAAACTTTTCCGCCCGGCAGTAGCGGGTGGAAAATAACTGTTTCCGCCCGCTAGCGGAGTGCGCTGGAAACGGCCACTTTTCCGCCCGCTGGCGGAAAAACGGTGCGTTTTCAGCGGGGGTCGGACAAAAAAATATTTTACACGCGCGAAATAATCTCGATGACTCGTTAAAATATTTTCCATCCCTCCGCTCGTCGTCGTGTCCTTTTTTTACCCCCCGCGCTAGTCTCAAGCCGTTTCGCAAAGGACAACTTGCAGCTCGCGAAAGGATCGTCCGAGAAATCGGTAACGTAGTGCAACCACGAGAGATACGAGAGAGTCCACGAAGCCTTGGAGAAAATGGCGGGAGAGTGAGAAAACGTTTTGCGACGTGGTTTTATAGTACGGCAAAAGTGCGAAGCGAAGAGATTCCGCGAGTTCGACACTTCACCGAGGGAGACCCCGAAGACGACCTCGGATTCTCGGCCGGGTTAAGCCAAAAGTGCCATCGATCATCGGATAGCAGCTCGCGCGTGATCCCGCATGGGGTTCTCGCTTTCCGGCTCGAGCATTAAAATCCCTGCCAACGACCACCCTCCCATCTCCCGCCGCGCTCTACACACTCATAAAACATTTGAGAACCGAGCTGGACCACGACGACGACTCGGAATTATCCTGTCACGCATAAAAGTGTTTCGAGATTCGGTTTTGCGCGTGTGTGCGATGTTGGACTGACCTTTGGAGTGGTGCAGGGCCGCACGATTCTTCCTACGAATGCAATCCCTTCGAGGCCCCACAAGGGCCGATAAAAATTGTGCAATTTCAATCACGATTTTAAACTATCAACCGTTGGCGCTCAAAATTCTAATTCTAGATTTTTTAATGATTGATGAGTAATTTTTCTGAAAGAAAAACATAGGAATTGGCAAATTTGATTCGAGAGATAGTTACAAATCCAGGATTGCATATTTTCATTGTTCCTACCATTTTTCAAAGCAATTGCCTATTTTTGATATTGTTTAAAAATAATCATTCGTTTTTAACCCTCCGTCGGTAATCCTCAATTTGCGGATAGCGTCGGTAATCTGGGTCATTAATGGCACGGTGATGTTTTTACGCAGAAAATTACGCTAAAAAATCTGAAAAAATTCTGTAATACTTGTCTCAGATCCTATTTGTTATCTGAATAGTTTTTTTTAGCGATTTATGATCAATTTAATTTTTTATGACAAATTGATTACAACAAAATCGGGAAAAGCTCAATTTTCATTCAAAAAATCATATCTTAATGAAAATTTCATCAAAATAAGAAATTCCAACAGGGTTTTACAGTTAAATGTATGTACTCTCAGAAAAAAAAAGCTTTTTACGGGTTACTTTTAAAAAGTATAATTATTTTGACTGTAGAAAATGTCGTTTCTGGCAGGTAAGGAAAAATATGAAAAAATAATAGTTTTGGTATTTTCTTTCACCTTTCTCTATCAAAAACTCCTACAAAAGTTTCACAAATTATATAAAAAGTAATTATCATACTCATATACATCGGTCTGAAAAATGTTTATTAGCGCATGATAAGCAAAAAGTAGTTCAATGCTTTTCACACTACTTTTTTTTTGTTGTTTGTTACATTTCGTGGTAATGTTTATAAAGTATGCATACATCATTGAACATAATTTAAACGAGTTAAAAATAATCATATCAGTCCAAAAGTAACGTCAGTTAAATTTCACTTACTTGCACGAAATTCTGGCACGGACGGTAATCCGGTACATTAATGTCACGCTCGAGACTTTGAATTCCTACTGCTCAGGAATAAATTAACGGATCCAAGCGACCTCGTGCGTACGAGTTCTCACCTACACCTAGTTTTTTCACAGAAGGGAGTCATGCCCCGCCCTTTTCGAATTCCAGAGATATTTGACTCGAAAATTCGTTTTGTGCCAATAATGGTCCAGATTACCGGCGGAGGGTTAAATGCGGAATAAACAAAGTACCTCGAGCTCAACAAACTTTCTAAAAATAAACAAAAAAAAAAAAAAAATACATTAAGAACGGCGTGGAATACAAACCAAACGCGATTCGTTAAACGCCACGCGCAATTCCCGACGTCTCTATATCTTCGTAACCCTTTCAACGCAATCACGAGCTATGCCTACAAACCCGCTCGGTCAAACCGTCATACATAACGAACGCTCGGTGCTCAGGATAACAGCGAAAGTACATTGTAGCGTACACGCTACGCAGCGCATTGACGTTTTATTTCAAACAGTCACTCGTGCGCAAAAACCCAAAGCAAGGGAGAGAGAAAGACTTCGAAAGTTTAAGCGTACACGAGTCGGTACAACGATTGTATTACGCGTGCGTTATATACATACATACCTACACGGGTTATTCAAGAGATCGATTCACTCCGCGTTTCGTCACGGCGAGCGAAACGTAAAAAGATGCTTCTTGAGCGCATATAAACACAACCGAGTAACGTTCACATATATATATTATCTCTCTTCCTTCCCCAGCATCCGTCGTTATCCTCTACCTTCCTTTCATCATCATCCCCGTCTTCTTCCCATCCTCGTCGTTGTTACCCCACACCACAATTCTCCTCGCTCTCCTCCTCTTCCTTCCTTCCTCCGTGGTCCTTCGCCCATCCAATCTCCGTCCCTTTCCCTCTCGCTCTCTCTCTCTCTCTCTCTTTCTCTCTCGGTCTTACCCAGCGCCTGCCCAGCAGCATCACGAAAGCAATCTTCCATCCCCGGAGTAAGACATTGAGGCAGCAGGAGCAGGAGCGCTCGTGGTCCTCCGTTGCTGCTGCTGCTGCTGCTGCTGCGGCGAGGAGAGAACTCGAACGAGCTCGGCACTCTATACTCCGGCTCAATCAGGGACTATGATGCCGAGGCCCCCGGACTCCACGGCCAAGGTAGTGGGAGTAACCTGGACGGTACACAAGGCGAACTGTATCCAACGAGACTCGGGCCCTCGACCGACTGGGTGGTCCTACAGCTTCAGTTGTGTTCCGACGGGCTTCAAGCCAACACTAAAGAACACCATTTTCTCCAAACCCTCGAAATATCTCACATTTACGTACACCGCGGAAAAAAAATTAAACGACGAATCGATCGATCGAATTGATCGAAACGTTTGAAAAAAGTTTGGCGGGAAAACGATTGTACATTTTTTTTTTCCTAGTCACGATAGGATAATCCCCCGAAAAAATTGGTAGGACTTTGTTGTTTATCTTAGAAAATAGAGGATTCGATGAAAAAGTGAGGTCAAAGTGCGTGAAAAGAGGGTTGAAGAGGATTGAGAAACGGTGATTGGCGCGAGTGAAAGAACGCCGGTATGCATAAATACGTGGTACGACAACGTGCAACGTTTCGCGTATGATATATAAAGGTAGATAGAGAAGGGTGGATGGTATAAGGGAGAATAACTACGTGTGGACCGACGAGAGAGTGCAAAAGCGTTGATCTTCGTTACCTTCTCTTTCTAACGTTGCAAAACCACGAGGCGAATCTCACCGCGGTCTTTCTTACCCCGGTACTATAATCAAATGCGGTTTTATTTAGAATTTACCGTCCGATAAAGTTGTTAGTGCGAGAATAAGCGCGGATCGAGGCTCAATCATAGCGCGCGCGCGCGCGAAGGCTTGATTGCCCGGACGTGAGCAACCTCAACAATCCGAGTGTCCGTGTATAAACCTCGTCGAGGGATTGGCTCGTGCTTCAAACGCTTGAACTCTTCTCTCTGCATCGAACGAGATTAATTCACGAAAATTGCGGCAAGTTGAACGATCTTAAAAACGTAAACGATAACGGTGATAACGATAATCAAGACGTTTAACGGTTTACCACGTGACATTCGATCGGGACGAAAAGTCTTGTGAGAAACGATAAAAAAAAGGAAAACTTTTTCGAAGTTATCACGTCCTACATGCGGTCGGAAAATGTGGTAACGACTTTGTGGCTCCGTGGACATCAACGTCGAGGGGCCAACGGTGAGTCGACGAAAAGCAAAATTGAGTTAAAATAAGGGGACTTAAAGAGAAACGTTTAAAATTTTTGGTTGGGGTTTTTTAAGGTCTTACTGGACGGATCATCGGGCAAAAAGTTAGTCCAAAACCGGCGAATCGTGGAATGGCAATTCTAGATCATGCCGTACATGTTTGGATTTACAAGTAGCTGAAGTAATATTAAATTGACACTTAGAAATATTAATTATCTCCTTTTAATAAGAATTTGAGTCAAATTCGACGATATTGGCGTGTGATTGACTGACGTTTTGTCCAATGAATGTACAACGGAAATAACCATCTTCACGCGCTACAACGAGCAACACCACTATATCTGTATACACGTTTTCGGAATAATGTTTCAACTGTTTCATGGCGATTTTCCTCATTACTTCAATTAATTTCTCGACAATAACTCAGACGATTAATTCGAAACTAAGCATAATCGATCTGTCGATCCTAAATCTTAATGATATAATATTTTCAGAATTTTCTGACGTTTAGTTCCATTCGTTTTGCAGTCATTAACGTCTGCAGAAGCGGTTCTCCCATAAGAGACCGTGTTAAATTCACAAATTTATAACTCCTTAACAATTTAATGAAAAAATCTGAAATAATTCATGTATTATTATTCAATCAAAAACTATTATTCCTCAAATTTTCAAGAACTTCTGACATTTATTAGTAACCATCCAGTGATACCTCAAGGCTGGTTTAGTCGTTGTATAAAAAGTTTTGGGCGGTTGGCGTGAAAGAGTTTTTCCGTGGTTGAAAATATGTCGACGAGGGATTTTCGTAGGGCCGTCGCAGGTACTTGCCGGACCATTCAGACGTTTCTCAGCGTTTATCCACGTTTCCACGTTTGTGCCGCTGGCGGGACGAACGGTACGTCCGAGATTCACGTTTCGTGTTAACCGACGGAGACAAGGTCTTCCCGTGAACGAACCCAAGAATCCATGGGCAACACGGTTTGGCTTTGTGCTCCACGAAAACCTCGAAAAATTCCACGTCACCGTTGCCACTCCCGCTGTTTCATCTCCGAGCTTTCTCGGCGCGTTAAGTCAAACCGGACCATTTCGTTTTCTCCGAGATACGGCGCGAAGGTCTTTTAAATTTTACCGGGTCGTGTGTTTCGAACCAATTGGGGAATGACTTTGAAATATCTTTATTATTGTCATGGAGATTGGACATTCTTCGTCCGGATTGTGAGAAAAAAAAATTGAACTAATGTTTGAATGGATTTTTGGCTGTCGGATCGTCACCGAGGAATTTTTTGATTGACCCTTCTGTGGACAAATTAACGAGACAGCGTTCGTTCAAAGGTCTTCGTTCTGTCAGTCGCGTAGAATTCGAACCAATTCGTACAATCCAGCCCAACAAATTAAGTTCTGTCAGAGAAAATAGCAAAGTTCCATCGCATAAAAATTCATTGAATAACTTTCTATCCACAAAAGATATCAAAATAGTTTAATTAAGGAAAAATCTTCCATCACAGAATATTCTTATTTGCCTAAAATAAAAAAATCTCTTAACCCCGAAGAACAAAAAAACGAACTACAGTCGGAATATTCCGTATCTCAGTTGACGACCCGGTGACGTTTATCGAAACCCGATGATTAAGTGCAACTCGAGAGAGAAAAACAAAAAAAAAACCCCCCAACAAAATCAGGAGATGATCGATGAGCTACCGTAAGACGCAGGAAGTTAAAGGGCGGGATGGGAACACGCGAAATTATATTGCAAAGGGTCTTCGTGATGTAGCCCAAAGTTTTTTTTCCCCCGTGGTTCCATCGCCGGTCGCAAACTCAAGCGTTGAGAGCTATAACCGCCTCAACAGCCGTTGCAGCCGTTGCAGCAGCCGCAGCATCCAGCACCAGCGGGCTGCAACAGAGCCAGGGAGCAGCATCCGAGAGCGGGCAATCGTACCCGCGTACGGGATGGACAGACATAACGCCGAAGAACCAGTTCTCTCATTTCATTGCGTTCGTTGTCCGATAATGACGCATAGCGCGGCCGCCCTCCCGCTCCGCGAGAAACTCTCTCGGGTCGTTCGGATGCGTGGCTTTCGCGTTGTCGGTTCGCGTGAACGTTTTCGCCCCTGTTGTCTCGACCGCCCGGCCCAATTGTACGCGCGAGAATCTCGTCTTAAAATTATTTCATCGAACAATAACACGGTAATCTGCTTATATGCGTGTGAATTATCGGTATATGGATATTGATTGAATGCTTGAAAATGCGTAATTACGGTTCCTTCGGTATTGAATTATTCATTAATGATAGCAGTAATAATAATAATAATTTCTCTCGGAGAAATAATTATTGTTGTTTTTATTATTATTATTGATAAAATCATTATTCTTCAATAATACTGATAGTAATAAAAATAAAAAAGATGATAATAATAAAAATAATAATTATTATTATTATTATTAAATAATAATTTCTCTCAAAGAAATAATAATAATAATAATAATAAAATATGTGATTAAATAATAATTTCTCTCAGAGAAATAATAATAATAATTATTATTATTATTATTATTAGAAATAATAATAACAATAATTATTATTATTATTAGAGATAATAATAACAATAATTATTATTATTATTAGAAATAATTATAATAATAATGGAAATATGTAATTGAATAATAATAATAATAATTATTATTATTATTATTATTATTATCATATAATCATTATTATTATTATTATTTCTCCGAGAGAAATTATTATTTAATTATTATTATTAGTTTTGTTATTATCATCATCATTTTTAATAATAATAATAATAATATCTCGGAGTGGAATTATTATTTAATTATATATATTATTATTATTATTATTATTATTATCATTATTATTATTATTATTATTTGTCAGAGAAAAGTTATTATTTCTTTAGGTTATTAATTTCTCACAGAGAAATAATAATAAATATTATTATAATCATCATCATTTTAATTTTTATTATCATCAGTATCATTAAAGAATGATAATTTCTTTCATATTAGCGACAGAAGTAATTTTTTAAATTGTTTTCATTAATCTTATTTGAGTTTGATTATTAACGGTAGTTGCGTTTGGTTGATTACGCATCCTGTCCATCTCTCTCTCTTTCTCTCGATCTCGTTGGTTTCATTATGTTACAAATTATTCTCGTCCTCGTCACTTCTCCTTCCTCCGGCGTTGGCGATGGTGGTAGGTGATGTTGCCGGTGCCTGGCTTTGCTCCCGGTAAATAACGTAACGAGGAGAGAAATCCAGCGGGAATACTCGATGGTGCGTCAGGCCTCTGGGCATGAGGCCGTGTTACACACGAGAAGAGCGTGCGCGTCGTCGTCTCGATTACCCGTGAAAGTGTGAGCAATTAGCAAACGGCGAGGCGCCGTTGTGGGGTTTACCCGTTGGGTAGTTAGTTGTCCCGCCACCGTGCCGCCACCGTCGCCATCGTCGAGCTCGGTAGCGGCGCACCCGTGAGAGGCGTTAATAGACGCGTCCCAGACGTTCTCCGGTACCCCATGAATTCCACCAACCTCAAACCCCCCCATAAACCAACCTAAGCTACGCTCTTTCAATTGAATCACAAAATTTTCACATTATTAATCGAACGATCAAACCCGGTTTAGCTCCAAAAAAAGCTTAATCCAAAATTTTCATTGGCTCACAGAAATTTTCAAACATAACTATAGATTATATTATTTAGAACAGCATTTTTCGGTCGGGTTTTATCATCAGTTAATACTTTAAATGATTAAAAAACACCTGACGTTGATCAAAATTTCGATTAAAATAATTTCCGATCGATCTAACGGCGAATTTGCCGCATTTTATTAAAAATAATTTCACCAACGTATTTACACGTTAAGTTTACAATGAACGCGAAGAATTGCAAACGCTCGAGAAGCAACGGAGTCGCAACATCGACGAAGTTTCCAACGGCGATATCCAACCGGGTTGTTTGCTCGCGCTCGGATTTTACGGCCCGGACGGCCTGGACCGGACAATTACCGGTTGTTAAACCTCGTACAACCCCGCGTGCGCTGGATGAGCCGACGCGCGCGAGAGCGTTATTCGCATCAAACTTCTCCTTGCATCGTGTGCTCATGGCAAACCCATACAAACGTGCGCAAACTCACACGCACGAGTTTCAGCTTCAGCAAGTTTTCTCCGATCCTCCAGAGCCAGGCTAACCGAAAGCACGCCCCAGAGGCCTTTGCGAACGCAGCCCCGACATTGCGATCTCTTGCCTCATACATTTTCATATTTCTCACTCCGCAATTTCCATTAAAAACCTTCCATCAAAATAAAATTCTATTCGCAAAATCTTCCGAAATGTCGAAATATTCAACGATAAATCGTTTAAATTCAGTATAAATTTTTTAAAATTAGAATTTCCAAAACGAATAAAAGGCGGATCATCGCCTCTACGGTTGTGAAATACGATGAAGAAATTACGAGACCGGATCTCTTAATTTTGACGAGACAAGGTTGATCCCCCGGGTTTTGATACATTCGCCAATGATCCGAGGTTAGAAGCTGGGATGTGGAAGAGGAGAGAAGGAGATCGTAGAACGAGACGGGGTCGGAGATATACGTTGGGACCCCTAGAGAACGTCGGTTCGAAACCGACAACCCGCAATTATCTTTACCCAAACTAGAATCTTCGTGATTACACGCTTATGCCACGCCGTACAACCTCCGGATGCTTTCGTTTCTCCTGTAACCATATTCTCTCTTGCCCGTGGAATCTCCAGGTGCACGATGATTTAACTCTTACTCTTAACTTCTTACTCCCTCCGCGTGGAAAGGCATCGTACGAGCACCGTATGCAGGTCTATATCTCATGTTTCGTACCCCCGTATCTTACCTTTAAGCTCTCGACCTGGGGGCTACGATCGTCCAAGGCTGCTATACAGGGTGATCGTTGATTCTTCTGCAAACAATTTAAAGAAACATTTTTTTTTTAGCTTTCTTGCCTCGACAGAAACTGGACGATCGGGATTTTTTTTAATTATTGAATTATTAGTTGTTGAGTATTGATTGATCATAATTATTGATAAGATTATCATGAACAATAATTGATTGATCGATGATATAAGTAATGATATAAATACATTCATAGTCGTGGATATAATTCGTTAACTGATTGAATTATTTGTTATTTAGGTTATTTCCGTGTCTTTCCGTGTATCTGAAATTTGTTTAATTATTGAATTATTACTTATCGGTTATTGTTTAATGATGATTATTAATAAGTTGATCATGAACAATAATTGATTGATCAATAATATGAATAATGATATAAATACATTCATAGTCGTGGTTATAATTCATTAAATGATTAAATTATTTGTTATTTAGGTTATTTCCCTGTCTTTCCGTGTATCCGAAATTTTTTTAATTATTGAATTATTACTTATCGATTATCAAGTAATAATAACTATTAATAAGTTGATTATAAACAATAATTGATTGATCAATAATATAAGTAATAATATAAATACATCCATAGTCGTGGTTTCAATTAATTAACTGATTTAATTATTTATTATTATTATTATCATTTTTTGAATGATTAGATTTCTTGGCTCTCGGGTTAAGAGGAAAACTCAAGTTTTTTTCTACCAGTTGGTAAAATAATTTTGATCATACGGTAACGAACAATGAAATATAATTTAAACAAATTTCCATAAGCATACGCTCGTTATGATTCAACTTGTTCCGGCTATAAAGTACTCCGGCAGAGTCTTGCGACACCGTAGGCGCGTCTCAGCCGCTGGAAATACGTTTTTGGTCCGCTGGCTCAAACATACACACGACCCGTTTTCCTTCGTTCTCTATTACTTTTAAATATAGTCCTCGCAGCTTCGGCATCCTCACTCGTTGCCCAGCACATTAAAAACACTGACGGCGTCGATCCTGCTCTCTCGTGTTTTACCTCACAGCCGAGCAGATGCCACATAAAAACCAAAATAAATAAAAGAAGAAAAATAATCATAAGCTTTCCTAAACAAACTCGTTAATTTTATCCGGCGACGATGAATCTCTCTGCGTTAATTGAGTTTGACGACAAGTAAGAATATTTTTGAATTGAACCGATTGTAGATTGTCGCAAGTCAGATGTTATCTTGCGGCTGGAGTTTCGCGTGCGAGTCAAGTCGATCGAAGAATTCCGAAATATATATGGGGCAAAATTTCCCAATTCAACGAACTGAAACACTGCGATCCCCCGATGTGGATGGTGATTTTTTTTTTTAGTAGCCTTTGGATCCTACGACCTTACTAATTTTTTTTATGATTTTTTAAACCCCTCCTTCCCCTCCCCTCCCCCCACCATATTATTTTTATCAAGAGGTAACTGCTATTTGTCCCCTTTTTATTTGGATGAAATTTTTTTCCCGAATACTCTAGTGAAATTGAAGAACTTTTTTCATAAAATTGGAGTGGGCGGCGGGTTCCTAATATTTTTATTTATTCTTTTGAAATTTTGCAAAAATTCAAGTTTTTCCGAAATTTTAATATATGATAATGGTTTTCTATGTAAAAAAAGAAAAGAAAAATGAAATCTGTCTTGCAAAAAAATCGATATTTCGATTATTTCGATAGAAAATCGATTTTTGAGTATGAATTTATTGTGGGTATCATCAGGAGGTAATTTCCTATCGATTTTCTATCGAAATAATCGGAATATCGATTTTTTTGCAGGATAGATTTCATTTTTCTTTTCTTTTTTTAGATGGAAAACCATTATCATACATTCAAATTTCGAAAAAACTCGAATTTTTGAAAAATTTCAAAAAAATAAATAAAAATATTAGGAACCCGCTGCCCAATCCAATTTTATGAAAAAAGTTCTTCAATTTCAATACAGTATCCGGGAAAAAAATTCCATCCAAATAAAAAGGGGGCAAATAGCAGTTACCTCTTGATAAAAATAATATTGTGAGGGGAGAGGAGGGGAAGGAGGGATCTAAAAAATCTTTAAAAAAATTAGTGAGGTCGTAGGATCCAAAGGATCCTAAAAAAAAATCATCATCCACATCGGGGGATAGAAGGGTTTCAGTTCAGTGAATTGAAAAATGTTGCCCCATTTATATATTTTCTAAAAAATAAAAGAAATTCCCCGCGATTTTTCGGTGCATCTGCAACGACGGGTACGCGAAGAGTCGTTTGAAATTTCGTAGCGCCGGCAAAGTCGAAAATATTCGTCGCTCTCCGAGCATCGCGGATTGTATGCAAATCGTAAGAGAAAACCTCCCGGTGCGAATGTTTCTCTCGGTTATTTATACGTTTCGCACTCCGCGAGCTATACGAACTCACCCGATATATGTGCACATATATTTTGTGCGAGGGTGCGCTGCGCGACGAAAAGTTTGATTTGTGCACTGCTCGGCGCTACCTTCGGTTATTTCTCAAATTGTCTCAGCGAACATTCATTAAAAAAGAGAAAATTAGCTGCAAGTAGAAACTTGCACTTGAGCCGATGGACGAAATCCTTTATGAGGATGCTCATGAGTACCTTTTTCTTTATTAATTCCGGCTTCCTCATAAAGGATTTCGTCCATTGGCTCAAGTGCGGAGGATTACGGAGGAAGCACTTTGAAAGTTTTTACTTGCAGCTAGTTTTATTTTGCAGGGGTTGGAACTTAGAAATTTCGAATTGCTCTAGATCTTGATCCGTTCGGCCGATCTCGGCCAAATTTGATATGTATCATAGCACAACTACATCCTAAGCTTGCAGAGAATTATGGTTCGATTGGTTGAAGTGAACGACAAATAAAGCGAAAAAGTTGGTTTTTTGAAAAATTCAAAAAATCATTAATTCTAAAGTTATTGATGGATTCGGCTCAAATGCAATACAAAACATCCTTGTACTCAACTCTATATGTGAAAAACTATTTAGGCGAATATCTCGAAATTTGCGGACGCTAGGGTGGTTACAGACATTTTTGAAAAAATTCAAAACGCTGTCAAAGCCGAGCGAATGCGTCAATAATTGCGAAAATCACAGATTACATAGATATTAAAAGGCACCACATGTGTGCAAAATTTGAGTACGGTAGCTTGAACCGTTCTCGAGTTATGAACGTTTGAATTTTGGAGGGTTATGCACATACACACGCACACACACACATACATCCGGACATTTTCTCCAAACATGTTTTCTGGATGTTTTAGGACATTTTGAACCTATTGACATCAAAATCCCGAAAAAAAATGTTCGGACCGTCACAAAGCTTCCTTTATGATCAAGCAAAAACGATTGCTAAAGTCACTAAAATGATTATTTCTTATCAGAACAAGTTTTAAACTTCGGGTTCTTCCTCAAATAAATCAGCCAAATATTCTTCCCGCCGAACGTCACAAAACGGGTTGAATCGCAAATTCAAGGGTGGCCCAGTTTCATTCGCAACGAAATATAAAACAAAACAAAAATCTCCTCTATCAATCCATCCACACCCCTCGACGTTATTTATTATTTATATCGCCGTTATTTTCCGCACGATCGAACGATAAAGGATCCATCGACGCGTTCACCAAAATCGTCGTGACGTCGTACCGAGCCGACGTCCTATTTTTTCCCCTGCACAATACCAAAACCGCGTGTAATAATGGCGAATCATCGAGCAAGAGGCGTTTTAAATTTCGCGTTAAGCCGCGAACGTTTCACGACGTATCACGTAGCGAAATATCAATCACGCTCGTGCGTTTGATTCCCCGATCCGAACAATCACCGCAAAAATTGTTTCCATTGTTCCAGCGATTCGCGCGAAACAATGGAGGTTACAACGAAAAAAAAACCGCGAACAGCACGCGAGTCAAAAAAATTCAACCCCTTCGAAGGTTCGAAAGTCGGATCAAAAGATTCACCGTAGGTACAACCACCCGGTGTCAATGTTCCCATACAAGCGCGTGCCCGAAGCGGCCATGTTTCCTCTTCTTGGCGAGGTTTCGCATTATTTACATAAATAAAGTCAACCGTAGTGCGGTTAAAGGCTTCGGGGGATCGATAAGGGGGGTTAAAGAGGTCGATGGTTGAAAAAAAAGGGTTCAACGATGCTTGAAATAATTGATTCATGTGTAAAAATGGCGAAACAAACGGTCACGATCGAAATAAACGTGCGGAGGGCCTTAAAAAGGGTCGATCATGCCCAGCAAAAAAAAGGGGGGGGGGATTTGCGAAAGGGTTGCCCAGCTTCCGCGCCCACACTGTTTTGTTTTTGTCCCCCATCGAACTCTTGGTAATAAAAATACGTGCAAAGGGTTCGTTCTTGCGTGAACTGATGTAATTCGTACGCGCGTCAATAATCCACTTTGTCGTGTGTGAATTGTATTATTAATTTCGTTTTGTTCGTCGACGCGAAGTTCGTAAGAGCGTCACGACGGTTCCGTGGTTTCGTGACGAGGAAAAAGGATTTTTGTTAAGGCCGTTGAGGTATTATCGAAGGTCGGGCAGTCGGATTGAAGGCTTGCGGATTCTATTACCGCGTGTGCCCGGACGAAGAAGTCAAGGGGCCCCGAAGGGTTTCTGGGCGTGTGCCGCGAGAAACCGACGACCGCCCGACGTGAAGTCGCGCGCGAGTTCCGACCGTTTGTTTGACAAACAATCGCAAGACCCTCTCGAGACCTCGACAAACAATCGAGCTGCGAACGAGAACATTTAAACGGACCGCTAAAACTGATCGTGTTCGACACAACGTTGTTCCTCGTTTACTCAATGAAATTTATCAACAAACAAACATATGTTCCAAAAGTTTTTCCAATTATTTGATTTGTTTGTTTGATTTTTGGAGGAATTTTCTATTGTTTCTTTTATGATACTTAGGAGAAAAATTGAGAAATAAGAATATGGTATATTTTTAAAACATTGTCTAGACGTGGATGAAAATGATTTCAATTATAATTTTAGTATTTGTGGTAGATTGACGTATGATAAGAAAGTTTAATGATCAAAGATTGTCTAAAAAATATGGTATATTTTCGTACGTTGTCTAAAACTTGATGAAAATGATTATAATTATAATTCTAGTATTTGTGGTAGATTTACGTACCTATAATAAGAAAATTCAATGATAAAAGATTATCTTAAAAATATGGTATATTTCTTAAACATTGTCTAATAGTTCATGAACATGATTTTAATTTTAATTCTAGTATTTGTGGTAGATTTACGTATAATAAGAAAATTTAATGATAAAAGATTATTTTAAAAAATATGGTATGTTTCTTAAACACTACCTATTAGTTGATGAAAATGATTTCAATTCTAATTCTAGTATTTGTGGTAGATTTACGTATAATAAGAAAATTTAATGATAAAAGATTGTTTTAAAAATATGGTATATTTCTTAAACATTACCTATAAGTTGATGAAAATAATTTTAATTTCAATTCCACTCTTTGTCGTAGATTAACGTGTAACAAGAAAATTTATTCCCCCGAGATTTCACCGACAAAACAAAAATAAATTGTAATTCAACGACATCGATGCCGAGTGTGAGATCACTGATCTCCGCGATTTCATTCGTATTTGCACGTACTTCAACGTCGCGTAGTCGCACGTTGCTCGCGCTAGTGCTCGCACACGAACGCGCACACAACGATAATGTCGCGGCACGCAGACACGCACGCGTGCAGTCGATATACCGGCGTGCTTGCTAGACACGCTATAAATACACTTACGCACGCGACGCCGGGACTAAACCGCGACCCACGTGTCTAGCAGCTTGCGAAGACGCTATAGATCGTCTCCATTTTTTTTATCTCTCTCTCTCTCTCTCTTTCAAGAAATAAACTCTCCGACGATTCCACCGTCGAACATTCTCTTTTATTTCGCTTCATTGGCGCATCGCCCGATGCTTCTTGCCGAGCTACGCAATTTTTTTTTCTCTCGATTCGCGGCAACGAGACAGTCTATAATTCCGGCGAATGATCTTTCTTTCGCGTCGGATATTTTCCATCGCTCGCTGCACTTTTTTCTTACATTTTGCTTGATCATAAAGGAAGCTTTGTTACGGTCCGAACATTTTTTTTCGGGATTTTGATGTCAATAGGTTCAAAATGTCCTAAAACATCCAGAAACACACATTTGGAGAAAACGTCCGGATGTATGTATGTGTGCGTGTGTGTGTGTGTATGTGCAACCACCCTCAAAAATTCAAACGTTCATAACTCGAGAACGGTTCAAGCCACCGTACTCAAATTTTGCACACATGTGGTGCCTTTTAATATGTATGCAATCTGTGATTTTCGCAATTATTGACGCATTCGCTCGGCTTTGACAGCGTTTTGAATTTTTTCAAAATTGTCTGTAACCACCCTAGCGTCCGCAAATTTCGAGACATTCGGCTAAATAGTTTTTCACATATAGAGTTGGATACAAGGATGTTTGGTATTGCATTTGAGCCGAATTCATCAATAACTTTAGATTTAACGATTTTTTGAATTTTTCAAAAAATCAACTTTTTCGCTTTATTTGTCGTTCACTTCAACCAATCGAACCATAATTCTCCGCAAGCTTAGGATGTAGTTGTGATATAATACATATCAAATTTGGCCGAGATCGGGCGAACGGATCAAGATCTAGAGCAATTCGAAATTTCTAAGTTCCAACCCCTGCAAATTAAAACTGGCTGCAAGTAGAAACTTGCAAAGTGCTTCCTCCGTAATCCTCCGCACTTGAGCCAATGGACGAAATCCTTTATGAGGAAGAGAAAATTAATAAAGAAAAAGGTACTCATGAGCATCCTCATGAAGGACTTCGTCCATTGGCTCAAGTGCGAATAATTACGGAGGAAGCACCTTGCAAGTTTTTTTAAATTTAATAATTATCACGTCTCACCATCAGCTTTGTTAATTATTTTATTCGCACAAATCTTCATTCCAAATCAATTTCAATTTAGAAAATTTTCATCCACCCGCCACAAAAGGTAAATCAATCAACCGCGGATTCAATAATGGCGGGAAAAAAACGAGAGTAGAGGCTCAGAACCTGATCGAGGCTCAGCGAAAGTGAGAAGACAGTGAGTTGTCCACGCGTAAGAATTCTAACGGCGAATTTTCTGTGCGAAATACGCGGCCGTGGTTTATGGACCGTGGAATATGGAACCAAAGAGAGCCGAAGGGAGTTTGATTGCTCGCCAGACCGAATCGCGCGAGCCCGGAAAGCAGGTTGGTTGTCCCTGCTCTCGAAATAGGCCGAGGCGTCGCCGTATCTTGCCGAACCCGTTAAACCACGAAGAAACGATCGGATCCCGACGAAACCCCACGCGGTATGTAATAGAGTTATGGGCCATGGATTCGTTCTTCTTTCGGCCCCCGAGCGACGTTTGCGAATACCATCGAACCCCAACGAGGGCGTATTCCTAACGGCGAACCTTCCGCGAACCCTCGAAACAAAAAAAAAAAAAAGAATCTTCTCGATGAAAAAGACCGCAGCTGAGGAGGAAGCCCGCGAAATTAATCAACGACTTCCGACTAAGTGTAAATAGAGATGAGACACACGAAGATCAACCACGAACTCACATCTCCTTCCAGTAGCATCGAAAATGAAGGAATGGTGTTTTATTTTCGCATATTTTCGAACGGGATCGTTAAAAACTTTGATTCAATCGATTGTGATTTGATTTTTAGAGAGAACGTTGTTACGCGATAAATTCGACGAGTCGTCAATGGTATACACGGGATTTTTGACACCTGTGACGCGAATTTGAATTACGGTTGTACACTTGGAACTTTTCCGCCCGGCAGTAGCGGGCGGAAAAAGAACTTTTCCGCCCGCTGGCGGAGTGCGGTGGAAACGGACACTTTCCGCCCGTAGCACATGAGCGAAACGGCGCGTTTTCAACGGGGGTTGGACAAAAAAATGTTTAACGTTCCACGATTTTCAATAATTATGATCGGAATAATCATATTCGCTGCGTGATTTCCATTCGCGAAGCGATGCAGGCTCTCTCAAAACGTCTCAATCCGTCGGCGACTGCGCGTCGGCGAGTCGACGACGTGGGCGTCATCTTTCTCTCTCTCCATCCTCTCTCTCTCTCTTTCTTCTCATGATTATCGTTGAGCTATCGGCGTTTGTCTCTTAAATTTCGTCGCAAAAATTTTTTTTTACCGCTCGATCTTCAAAGCCTTTTGATACGAATGACCGCGCGGCTCAAATACGATTTCCGTTGACGTTTACCCGGACGTTTTATAGACCGCGTCGAACATAATCTTGTAACCTATTTACACTCGGTTGGTCAATGTGTTCGTTCCTTGTGAAATTCTATACTCTCCCCAATCTTATCCCCAATGTTCGGTTGCGATAAAGAATGAAGATAAAAATCAAACGAATTAACGGCGACAAAATGAATTTGTGCGCATAAATGTATTTTATAAATTTTATGGGTAAGTTTTGTCTGAGGATATATAAATTAATTAGTTATAAAAATTAATTAACGTAGAATAAAGCTGGGTATGTGCAATAATAGTAGTGAAAGCGTGTATGTGTAGAATTTTCGTGTCTGAATTGTGTCCCACGTGTGTTATAGCCTCTTCACGGTTCCCTCGAGGTCTGACATCGGAGTACGCACACGTATACACGTTGCAAAAATACATCCGGAGAATTACCGAGCCTCAATAAAAAGTATAATACGCTATAGTTACGTATTACGAAGGCGCACGCGGTGTGACGAAGAAAACGTTTCGAGATGCAGAGAGAAAGAGAGAGAGAGAGAGAGTTGGGAAGCTGGGATCCGTTGCTCAAATCCCCGCGGCTGAAACGCGCGTCTCAGCAGACATCTCTTTGTTAGCGTTCGCCAGTTCTCCTTCTTCTTTGTTTCTTTCGTTCTCGTCGTCGTTGTCGTCGTCGTCGTCGTCGTCTCTTCTTCTCTCGACTATTCACTCTGCCCTCGTGATCTCGTCGCATCCTCCCACGAGTGATGGACTCGAAACTCTCGCGGTTCCGAACAAGCTTCGATGCGACGATTAATTATTTTCTCTCGAATTAGATTCGGTTAATTTTTTTTTAATCAACTTCTTGGACACGAGTGGGAACGCGAAGATAAAATGAAAATAATTATGGTATCTGTGGTATTCTGACATTTAGAAGTACACAAAGATAGAAAAGAATAGTTTTAAAAAGTTGAACCTTGCATGTTGCTTGCTCATTATTTTTTACATTTGCCAGAGTTTCCTCTATGAGAAACTTTGTTGATCAATTTTGGCTTCTTCATGGAGAAAGCTTTGGTAAATGTAAAAAATTATGAGGAAGCAATGTGCAAGGTTCAACTTTGCACCCTTGTTTTCATATAAAATCCGCTCGTAATGCTGTCGCGTCCGGAATAAATATATGGGCAATTTAATGTCAAATCTAAAAAAATTGAAAGTCGCATCAAATTGAAACGCCTCGATGGATTTTGTCCAAATTCAATACGAAACATCTTCCGATAATAGTGCAACTTTGTACCAATTTTGAGACCAATACCTCAAAAACTGCGGAGGCTAGAGCACGAAAGTCGATTTTTGAAAAATTTTAAAACGCCATAAAATATGAATGGCCCGACGGATTTTGCCCAAATTCAATACGAAACGTCTTTGGATAATGGTGCAACTTCGTACCAAATTTGAGTCCGATGTCTCGAAAATTGCGCGAGCTAGAGAGCGTACAACGATTTTTGACACTTTTCAAAATTCTTTAAAACAACAGCTCTCTATGGATTTCTCTCAAATTAAATAACAACTATCTCCCTGTTATGATTCAATATTCTACTGAATTTGAGCTCGATATCTCTAGAATTGGGCGAGCTAGAAACCAAAAATAAATTTTTGAAAAATTTCAAAATCGCGTAAAAACAAAAGAACTTCATGAATTTTCTCAAAAATAAAATCAAACGAGCTGCCTCGAACCCTTCACATGTGTGATAAATTTCAGCTTGACATCTCAAACCGTTCTCAACTTATGAACGATAAACAAATGTTACACACATACACACATGCCTCCATACATCCGGACATTTTTTCTAAATGTCATTTCTCGACGTTTCGCGCCATTCCGAACACGTCTACATAAAAATCTTTACAAAAACATTTTTCCCGAACCCAAAGCTTCCTCTAAGAGAAATCAAAAATGGCTAAACAAATATAGAACGATAATCAACGTGTCCCAAATAATCCAAACGATTCGCTCAAGGTTCATAACCGATGCTGTGCCCATGATCGATCAAAAATACGTGTGGGTAGGATATACACAAGACGTAGACATGTACACGCTAGTTAGTTAAACCCGACGAGATCCGTCCGCGTCGTTGCGTTCGCGAAAGCGCAACACACGTTGCAAGCTGCACATCACCAACACCAAGTTACGATGTACACAACATCCACGAGTGACCATTGGCCAGCAGGTAGTCGCACACATAAAACGAGCGTATAAAAAAAATATATATATATAAAGAAATGTATATCTATATACATCGAACGTCGAATGATGGTCGCCGAGGTATTCCTCTTCTTAATCCTCGTGGACGGCCTGGTCCGCCACACGGGTGCTGGAATCGTGTGTTCACCAACGCTGCTGGTAACCATCGCGGGGTTCTCCAAACGTTCCCTCATCCCCCCCCCCCCCATTTCGAATGAGAGATCTTGCCGAACGAGACGCGAAGAAAGAAACAAATATAACATACGAAACTTTATATACCGAAACGTTGGAGAACGATTCCGTACCACGGATTAACTCCTGTCCTCCCTCCCCCTCCCTCCCCCCTCCCCAGGATGGTATTATATACACGTATATAGATATTTGTTACGAGACGATGTCTCTCCGGCTGTCGCGAACGTGATTCGCCTGCGCGATCGAATAAAGACCTCCACAACGTTGACTTTGTTTTCGAGCCCGCGAGAATTCTCCTTATATTCCCCCGCGGGTTTCGCGAGAGATGCTTCGGAATCAAGAGAGAGATAAAGAGAGAGAATCAACCGTCGCCGGAAACATCGTCCGGTTGTAATCCCTCTGGCGGCGACGATTCGAACCGATTCTTCGCGTCTCCGCGTTACAGCTTCGAAATGCGAATGTGATCTTGCAAAAAAGTAGATCAATCTCGTTCGATAAAAATTCGATTCTTCTTCTTCTTTCTTCTCTCTGTCTTTCTCAGTCTCAATCTGTCGGTTTTTTTTTTTTATTACGTCGTTATTATCTCCGGTTGAGGGTCAGATCATGGGAAAACGATTCGATGGACAATCGAGATGGTAATCGTAGCACGGGCGGTAATTCGCGGCCTTGTTTAAATCGTTTCCGCGTGTAATCCAGCGTTTATGACGTTGGGGGCAGTTGGGAGGTCAATAGTGCAAGATCGCGGGGTGCAAGTCCATTATCGAAGGCATTGATTTAAGGGCGTCGATCTTTCGACGGCGATCCGACTACGTAAAGAGAGGGAAAAAAATGTTTAGCCTAACCGCTTATCGTTTTTACTCGTGTCGGTTGTTTTTCCCATCTTTCCCAGCTTCTACTACTATCATACATTAATCGCTTATCCTGATACGTTGTTGATTGCCTCCCCCACCAGAATTTAGAAATAATTGAAACATATTTATTCCATAATTTTCTTCGCGGTTAAAAAATTAATTCTTAAATTTTATTTATTAATTCTTAAATTTTATTTATTAATTCTTAAATTTTATTTATTAATTCTTAAATTTTATTTATTAATTCTTAAATTTTATTTATTAATTCTTAAATTTTATTTATTAATTCTTATAATTAATTCCCACACAAGGCTTAAAAAATTTGTCGCGATTGTTTGACAAAACATTGTCGACAAATGTTTTATAACAATTGCGCGCTTCGGACATTAACGTATGTGATCGTACGCCTTAAAACTCGTATTCTCACCGCGTTACAAATATTTTTTTTCTATCCGTGATTTTATTAGAGCGATCATTAAGGACGAAGCCGCGTTTGGATCGTCGTGGTGCGATAAAGAGACTAAAAGGTAACAAACGCGAAGAGAACGTGGAACGTTTGAAAGGTACGAGGAGTCCGCGTAGCGTCGTACAGTCCGTCGCGAGGCTAGCTCGTAATTAGTTGGACTAACGAGCGACGCACTTCTTGCGTCCGTAAACCGCGTACACGCATTGCCGGCGGAAACTCGGTGTGCAGGTTCCGAGACAGTGCAAAACTACCCGACTGTACCTCGGCAGTCTCCCCAACCATCGCGTATTTCCCCATAGAACGAGGCGAAATGACTTTGTCGGTAATCTCCTCGACCTCGCAATCGCGTAATCGATTTTTTAATTTATGCATTCGTCATAAATTTGAATGAAATATAAATAAATCACATTTGAATTATTTTTTTGTAACTAATTGCATGGAAATAAATTTCAATTCTACATGGCTAAGTGTTGGAGCGAACAATAGGAAGGAAAAAAAAATTTTTTATCGAGTGGGTAATCATTGAGTAATCCGAATGAAATAAAATGTATTTCTAAAAGCCCAACTATTATTTATAACACTATTTTTTTTCGAAAATTTGAAGAAATAGCTGATAAAAATTTCAAAAACGAAAAATAAAGAATGTTTCTAGTTGGAATGGCTCATATTAATTTCAAGACCAGTATTTTTAATCTTCAGAATGAGATCGGATATTTTGAACTTTCTTTTGATAAAATTATTCGGCAACTAGAGAAAAAAGCGAAAGAAGAAAAAAAAACAAATTGAGTCGGAATGACCAATATGGTTTTCATGATCAGTATTTTAAATTTGAGGATTGATATTTCAAATCTAAAAAAATTTCTAACAAAATTATCCGGGAATTTAAAAAAACCGAAAAACATTTATATATATCGGCGTGGAACGACCCATAACCATTTCAAAATCATACCGTAAGATTTTTTTTTTCATGCACAAAAGTGCCACGGACTCATTGAGATACTTCTTAGATTTTTAAGATGATTTCAAGAGACCCGAATAGGGAAATTACTAGAGAGTCGATAAATCCTGTGTATTTTAAAGTGGAAAAATGACCCCTGCTGTCAATTTAGGGAACTTTCTTTTAATTATTTGGAGTCAATCCGGGGGGGGAGTCAAAATTCGTCCGAGCCCTATATAAGGACCACTGTAGTGTATATATCCCGCGGCCGCCCGGTCAGTCCGACTTGGTGGGGCCCTCTTTTTATTCCCAATTCGATATCTTCCAACCGAGTCCCGAGCAATCTCCCCTCTTTCTCTCTCACACACGCACACTCTCGAGAAAGAGATCCTTAAGGTGTGTACGGGTACAAGACCCTCGCATTCGTGTTTCGGACGCACGAGAATGCCGAAGAGTGTGATGCTGCTCCTTCTCCGAGTGTGTCTGTGCATCGGACTCTTCTGAATGCCATATAATTATATTTATTTATACGTATACATGTGTAATACGTGTACATGTGTGTAATACGTGTACACGTGTGTATACGTGCCACACAAACGTAGCGAAGTCTAGTCCGACCGGTCCTGCGTTCTCCGAGACCGAGAGATGCAACTTTAACGTTATTTCTTCTCCGTCCGATTGGGATGCTGGATCTGCAGCTTTACGTTTCTCCCTCGCCCGCCGTCTCGGAGATTCACGCACGCGTACGGTCATCTCATCGTGTGGTTGGGCGGTGTGTTTCACGTTAAGGGGGGGATTAAGGGGGGAGCGCACAACAGGCTGTGGCCGAAAAACACTACAGAACCGAGCGAGCGACCGAGCAGAGCCACAACGAATTATTTATGGTGGCTGATAGAGACGCGGCGCTGGACCACGTTGTCTAAGAGTCGTTGGGGGATAGAGGGGAGGAAAAAACCCACGCATACGCATTCCTTCGTCTCCATCCCTTTTCGTCTCTCTCTCTCGCTTCTCTATCTCTCTCTTTTTCTCTCCGTTCCGTTCTACAAGGTTTCCATCACTCTCGCACTCTCACGAACTCCAATGTTTCCTATTGCTCTCCGATACCTTCTAGCCCCCTGTCTCTTGTTACTTCTCTACTTACGTTCCTCTCGTTCCTTTAAATCTTGTCTCTATCATCGCATCTTCGCTCCGCGCGGTGTCTTGTTTTTTTAGATTTTTTTTTATAGCTTTCACGAAGTCGATTAGCTCATCTACACTTGACCTCGTTAACTTTTTCTCTTTAGTTTCATATTTCTCGGAGTCCGGTGTTGATTCTTTATTAGCTGGAACCGGTAGGCGGTTACGGAAATCTTTCACTCTCGATTTTTGATTGATTCACGAGGTTTATTAATTTCGTCTCCTCGTTCGATATTCAATATGCGACAAAAATTCGTAGCCTTTTTTATTTATATAAAAAGTCTTTCACGAACAATCTAGTTATGAAATAATTAAATTTTATAAACATTTTTGTTAAATAAAATCTATATTTGTTCATTGATCAATTCAAGAAAATAAGAAACGAATAAACGAAATATTAATCTTTCAAATAACGGTTTTACGCCCGTTGAAACTACGACGTGCGTTTGAATGACTAAACATTATTTATTTCTATTTTACCGAACCCATTGTCGTGAGCGCGTTCGGGTTCTAACCTTTGCTACGGTGGCCAGCAGCAGGTTTGAAGAAGCTCAGGTGATTTTTTCGGTTAGCGGGAACGACTCTCGGGAACGACCCGTTAAACCCTGGCACCTGCTCGCTCGTTCCGAAAAGAACTACCGAACCCAGTGCGACCATCGAGGCCACGGCCAAAGGGTGTGCGATACATGCATACTCCACGCACACGCGTTTATTACACATATTCGAGCACAGATCCCGATCTTCTCCGGCCGATTTCCATAGGAGATTATGGACCGAGCTGGGCTTCCAGGTAAAACCGTGGACCTGAGATGCAGCATCGCGACTATGCGCAGTCACACGCACACGAGAGCGAACAAATCCTCCACGTCGGTCGAAGCACGCACGTGTGGGTGTTTACGTGTTCGTGCGAGATGGGTGAGAGTGTCGCCTTCGTATTGCGCGCATATTTCTTCACGTACCATCTCACCAGAGGCGCTTCGTCGTTTCTCTCGGGCTCGGCTCGTTGATTGAGAGCGTTGGCCTTCGAGCTCTCGAAACGCCAGATATCTTCGTAACTTTCAACAAGATTTACAATCCTCACGATCGGCAACGACGATCTTTCGAACTATTCGCACTACCGTACCGTGATCTTTGATAACCGACGTAATGGTATTTATAGTATCACGGGGAGAAATTTTGATGAATTTTTGTGAGGAATAACCGAGAAAAATTACCGTGATTTTCCGTGATCGGGGCGAAATCTGTCGTGGCATTGCAATTTGATAGAAAGTCAGCTGAAAATTTGTCGAACTGTTTGAGTAAAAAAGTGTTGAGCCAAATGCGGAAAAAGTTTGTGACAGCACGGTAAAATTTGACGTGCTATTTCTTGACAACTTCTTTATGGACCTTGTTTCCGAAAATTTTTTCTCCGTGTTCGGACAACGTAACAAATTAACATAATTTTTTAAACATACGAGTTAAAAAAAAAACAACGAAGTATTTATGAATTCTGATTTAGGATTTCTTTTTTATTTAATTTAATCCAAAAAATGCAATTTTATCCTGATTTCGAGAATTAATATTTTAAAAAATAAGAGTAATAAACGTTCGATCAAAAAAATCATTGGACATCTAATGTTCTGACAATATTTAGCCAAAAATGTCAACCAATTTAATTGAATTCGCGTTTTCAATAGATTTGCATCGGCGAGGTAATAACTTAATTACGTACGCGAGGTAATGACTTAATTACGCGCGATCGAAAGACGATGAGGGAGAGAGGGATCGAGGTAGAGAATGGTAATAGGGTGTAAGGTTGGTTATAGTGTTGAGCGCAGGGCCACGAAAGGTTAAAATCGAAGGAGGGTCGTGAAAGATCTTCGCGTAGTCCGTGGGGATGCTGCGGGGCCCGAGCGTGGGCGTCTCTGCTTCTTAGAGCAACCGCGAGTGCACACAGACACGAACACAGCCTCACTATGGATATAACCCTACCGGAGGGTTTTTTGCAGGGCGGACCTCGCGCGGGAGAGCCGCATTCTCTTATTTATTGCCCGGAATATTAAGTTACTCAGGCTCAGGATTGTGTGTGTACGGTAGAAAAAAGCCCCTTCCCCTCGTTCTCTTTCATTCTTCGCGGATTGCATCCTTCCCCGGTTCACATATACGTGTGTACACGTACACACCCAAACGAATCCTCGAAATCCAAACTCTTTTTGTTATTCCCTCTATTCTTTATCTCCCTTCGATCCTTTTATTTCGTTGTTCCTCCCTCGAGATTCTTCCACGTTTGCTCGATCAATTCTCGGTCACGGAAAAATTTTATTATTCGCATCGGGGATAAGTCAGAAAATTCTTTTTTCGATTCAATTATTCAATTATCGTAATATCATGATAGTATTTTTCCATTATATCGTATATAGATGTAATAAATTTAATTGATAAAAATATATTTATTTACCATTAATTTTATCATTCGTGTA